>JAQGAU010000379.1:0-29569 GCA_034698045.1 Paramacrobiotus richtersi
GATCAAACTCGTACACAGGAAGAATGATAGTCCTGTTATGCAGTGAAAAAGCGGCATTTGCATAGGTTGCGAGTGTATAAGCCGAAGACGCGATAAACCACGTTTGTTGCATATCCGTCCGCCTTTGCCGATAACATTCACACTCATCCAGGCTTCCTACAAGATACCGTACATTTTCCCCATATGGCAGACGAGCCGCTAATCGATAAGCCTACATCAACACATTTTGTTGGCGCTGTCAAATCAGCTCCATTGCAAGAACCGGTTCGCCAGCGTATTGTATGTTTAACCAAGTTGACGGCAAACATTTGTTCAAGAGGGAAACTTGCTGCATCACAACCAGCTGACATTCAAACCGAATCGGGGTACGCTGCACACCAGCGTTAGATTTTCATTGCGCCGTAAATCATATGATTTATTAGGGAATATTTCGTAGATTTGTAGTTTGTGACGGTTATAATGGGGCACGCAGCGAAAGACGAGGATATCAAGGTGACCATCAATGGAACCGATTACCAAGGTCAGACAGCATAACGTTCTATTGGACGTACATTAATTATTTATTGTTTTTATTATGCATTATTTATAGAATTTTATTGGATTTTCTTTGATTAAAATCGGTTTCTTCTTATTATTGTTTTCAAAATTCCTTGCTACTCGTACTGTTTTATCATTTCTTGATTTTCCTTTATTTTGCTGATAATATTTTATATAATATCATAAAATTAAAATTATGTGTCTTTTTTGTGATTGATTAATCAGCTGTTAAAAAGAATAAGTTGTTAATATGTTACTTGTCAGTCATGTATTGATGGCGGCGCTAACTGCTGGCAAAACATGTGAAAAACGATTGAAATTTGTGTAGTACCGCGGGCGCTGTCGGAAGTGACACTGAGCGAGTACCTGCGCACTTACCTGCAACTGGGCGGGACTAAGGTCTTCTGTCGGGAGGGTGGATGCGGTACGTACAATTAATCGCTATTTCCGTGAAAAATTGGATTGATTTAATTTAATTAAAGATTATTAATGAGATACAAAAATCTCAATGCGAATATTGATACAGGTGTCTGTGTGGTCACCGCCACATACCCGGATCCTCATTCCACTTCCGGTCAGACCATCTCCCGCGCCATCAACGCGGTAATTCAATAAATAATCAATTCTGAATTTTATTCACTTTATTTTAGTGTATTGTTCTTTTCATTTATTGCAGTTTTTTTGCAGCATTTTTGTATAGGTTTATCATACATATCGCTTACATCATTTGTACAATATTTTTGTAAATTTGCGACATTTGTTTTCACTAATACTTTTTACTAACAAAATATATGAACTACAATTGAACAATATCGTCAATTGTTAAAGTTGAAATAATACGTATTCTAACAGTACCAATTTTCTAAATAATATTCTAATGTTTTTGATTTCTGTTCATAAGTAATTGTCAATTTGATTTCTTAGTGTTTATGTCCGATTTTATCATGCGACGGCTGGCACATCACCACCGTGGAGGGCATCGGCAACCAGAAGCAGCCGCATCCCATCCAGCAGCGCCTGACCGACCACTACGGGACGCAGTGCGGCTACTGCACCCCGGGGATGGTCATGAGCATGCACAGGTACCGTACCACGTAGCATAACCTGCGAACAAGGTCATTATGCGCCGATAAAGTTAAACAAACCGCTGATAACGTTGCAGTCTGCTGCAAGGCAATCCGCAACGCAAACCGACCTGTGCCGAAGTGGAGACCGCCCTCGGGGGCAATCTCTGCCGCTGCACCGGCTACCGGCCCATTTTGGATGCCTTTAAGACCTTCACGACGGACGGTGTCAAGGATGTTGAGGTACGTGGTTAAAAGTCAATTAAAAACCATAAACAATTAAGTTTGTATAATTTCTACTGGAACCAGGTTTAAATTCCCATGGTATGAATGTCAACCATAACCGGCCATGAATCACCTGCTTACTTGTTTTGTTGATGAATGTGACAGGAAGCCAACTGCACACCGTGCCTGACGACCGGGGACCTGTGCACCAACGCCTGCCACCGCAAAGCCAACGGGAAACCCATCTACGTCAAGCCGGTACTAGACAGCGTCCGCGAGACCGCGCCTCGCTGGTACAACCCGCAATCGCTGGATGAGCTGTACGCGCTGCTGCCGGCCGTGGCCACGCAGCGGCCCTACTTTGTCGTGGGGCGCACCGGCGTCGGCGTCTATAACGACGCGCCCTATGGAGTGTACGTCGATATCAAGGGCATCAAGCATCTGTACAACATCCAGAAAGCCGAAGGGTAAGACACAACTACACGTATCTTTATAGGAAACACTGTAATGTTGACTAGATGATCGGTTCTTGTTGGTCGGCTACCTCCTGCTGTGACCTTTCGCTGATTGTAGTGGACGTTAAGCGACAGATGCAAAAACATACAGTGTATATGATTGTAACGCTAACGCTGCAGGAAGACCCTGTACATGGGCGCAGCGGTTTCGCTGACGGATGTGATCACTACCTTTGACGAGCAGAGCAAGACCACCGGATTCCATTATCTGGCCAAGTTGGCGGGACTGTTACGCCGCACGGCACAGCCCCCTGTTCGCAATGTAAGGCTGACCGACACTGGTGTTAGTCGTACATTTGCTAACCGCCCATTGTGATTGTTTGCGATAGGCGGGTTCGTGGGGCGGCAATCTAGCCATGAAGCACCGGCATCCCGACTTCCAGTCGGAAACCTTCATTGCCTTGACCATTGCGGATGCAACCATTGTTTTAGGTAGGCAAACTGACATTTCAGAACAAAAATCACTTTTTAAATCATCAACGCATGCTGGGTGAAGGTCCGGGTGGAAAGCGCTTGTCCATGTCGGAGTTCATGAAGGAGGACCTGACCGGCAAGATCATCCTGGGCGCCGAGTTGCCGGCCTACTCGGACGACTACTTCTTCGCGGCATACAAAATTATGCCCCGCTACCAGGTACCTAGACACGCTTAGCACGAACTGTGACACTTTTGGGGCGCTAAACGGTTGCTTAATATGTAGAACGCGCACGCCGTGGTCAACGCCGGCTTCCGTGCCAAGCTGGACAGGAGCAAAGCCGGGAAGGTCACCATTGTCGACCATCCCATCCTCGTCTACGGCAGCATCGGGCCGAAATTTGTAAGCACAGCTATATGTCACTATATGTACCAAAAAGCAACCAACTGCTTAATTGCGAACGCCACGCAGGTCATCGTTATACGACCAGTTGCAAGATGCATTTGTATGGTGACGGTGTTTGATTGACGCTCGATTGTACGTGTAGGCTCGTGCCCATAAAACGGAAATGTTCTTGAGCGGCAAAGAGGGCTGCCTCGTCACGGGGCACAAAGGAAAGGATATCGCCAACCCAACGATACTGCTGCAAGCACTGCAGTTCCTGAAAGACGAGCTTCAGCCCGAGTACGACCCGGCCGAACCCTCTGTCGAGTACAAACAGGAACTCAGCCTGACCATCTTCTACAAGGTAGGGTCGATCAATCCACGTAGATTACAACATTGCAACGCCATGATTTTCTTCTAGTTCGCACTGGAAATGGTGGGCGACGTGGCCAACGAGCGGCAGCGCAGCGCCATCGGCTACATCCAGCGACCGCTGTCGACCGGCGTGCAAAAGTGGCAGACGGACAAGGCCAAGTGGCCGCTGACTAAGCCCATTCCCAAGCTGGAGGCAATGGCCCAGTGTACCGGCGAAGCCAAGTTCATCAGCGACTACGCGCAGGAAGGCATGCTGCACGCCGCCTTCGTCCTTACCGAGCAGGCCAATGCCGATGTCACCATCGACATCACCGCGGCAACGGTCAGTCCGATATATAGCTACAGTTAAACTGTAAAACAATACTAATTGTATATAATTATGATTTTCTGGATGCCGCAATCTGCATTGTATGAACAGAAAGCGGCGGGAGTGGTGAAAATTTTCCTGGCAGCCGACATTCCCGGCGTGAACAATCCGCTGCCAGTGTCCCCCTTTGCTCCACCGGAACTCTTCCTACTTGACAAGCACTCGGACTATGCCGGACAACCGGGCGCTTTGGTCGTGGCAGGTACATTACGCTTCAGTCTGGCTGTGCCCTGTCTAGTGTTCATCTGACCTTTCGTGCACTATAACGACAGAAACGAAGGAGCTGGCAGAGGCCGCTGCCTCTCTTGTCAAGATCCACTACAGCGACATCAAAACGCCTATCCTGACGTGTGAGGACGCTATCCGCGAAAAGTCATTCGTGGGCGAACCCACGCGCATCGACATTGGCGACGCCGAGGCCGCTCTGCGCAGCGCCCCGCATACTGTATCCGGGGAAATGGGTCTCGGTACCCAGGCGCATTTCCACATGGAGAGCATGGTACGTACGTTGTCAGGAAACAAAACTGTTTGTCAACAAGATTTGTCAACCAAATCGACCCATGTTTCGATTCGTCGGTGTAGACGGCCGTTGCCTTTCCAACGGAAGACGGCGTGGATGTTGAGTCCGGGACACAGTGGCTCGACTGGGAGCAGGCCGGTATTGCGCAAGTACTGGGACTGTCCAAGAACTGGTAAGCAATTGTTGCAGTGCAACTGTTGTTGACCGGATGCTGGGTTGTCCGCTTATGTGCCATAGCAATACAATATCATAACGTACTGCGTTTGATTATAGTGTCAAGGTCACATGTCGACGTAACGGAGGCGGCTTCGGCGCCAAAGCCATCCGGCATGTGCACTATGCGGCGGCCACGTCGATGGCCGCCTGGCTGCTGAAACGGTCCGTATCTACTGTATCCCATTAGAAAACACATAGACCTATAATCTACTATGTTGATTACGTAGACCAGTCAAGTTCCACGCCTCGCTATTCGAACAGTCCAAATTCGTTGGCAAGCGGTTCTCCTACTACGGCAAATACAGCGTGGGATTCGACGACAACGGCAAACTGTTGAGCGTCATCTGTGACGTCTACTGCAATGCTGGCGCCATGGCCCTGATCACTCCCACCAACTCTTGGAAGGAGTTTGGAGACTCCGGTAAACGAACAGCAGTAATGTGCACTAAACACCGTGAAGAGAATGTAGTTTCTAGAACACGACTAGTCCGACCTTCGGGTTAGTTTCTCGATAACTCTTGAATTACCGTGTCAGACTTATCGGTTTCTTGTTAGCTTACAAGTCATCCAACTGGAAGTTCGCCCTGTACAACTGCATCACCAATCTCCCGCCCAACACGGCGACCCGCGGTCCCGGCAGCACCGAGGGCCTCTACTTTATCGAGTACATGCTGGAGCACGTGGCCAACTACCTCAAGCAGCCCTCTATCGCCGTTAAGCAGCTCAACTTCTACAAGGACGGCGACGTCAATATTGCCGATGAGAAACTAGAGCACTGCAACCTCCACATCATCGCTGACCAGCTGATCCAGTCCGCCGACTATTGGAACCGCCTGAAGGTCGTAGAACAGTTCAACGCCGGAAATCGCTGGCGCAAACGAGGACTGAACATTGTGCCCATGCGGTATCCGTGCGGATATACGTTTGCCATGCTCAGCTGCCATGTGGTCATCTACCATGACGGCGGATCGGTGGCCGTGACGCACGGCGGGATCGAGATTGGGCAGGGAATCAATACAAAGGTCATCTGCGGATTGTTCGATGGAGAAAATTCGCTTTTGAACCCTTTGTTAATGCGTTTTGCAGGTGGCACAGACTGTGGCGTACGAGCTGGGTATTGACGTGGAAAAGGTCAAGATCGTCCCTACGGAGTCGCTTACCAGCGGTAATGGTGGCCCCACGGGAGGCAGCTTCACCAGTGAAGTTTGCTGCTTGGTAAGCGAACTGTACTGCGGCACTCTATCTCGCTGTAAAACAGTTAATTAATGAGAGGTCGTCCATTGTAGGCGGCGATCGATTGTTGCAAGCAGCTAAGGGAGCGTATGGCGCCCGTGCGTGCGGCGCTAGGTGATCAGGCGCCCTGGCAGCAACTGGTGGAGATGTGCTTTTTCCAGAACGTTGACCTTTCGGCTCGCGCACGGTAAACCGACTGACCTTCCTACATTCCTGCGCAACAAACGGCAGCGTTTGATTTAGATGTTCACCGAGTGGCCTGATGCGGACTCCTGCCGCTTACCACACCTACGGAGCCAGTGCGTATAAACGGCAAGAAACACTCATCCTTTGTTTAACGGAACGATTGTTGCAGTGTGTACCGAAGTGGAAGTGGACAGCCTAACCGGCGAGTACCAGCTGAACCGGGTGGATGTCCTGTACGATTGCGGCGAATCTATGTCCCCTTATGTCGGTCAGTTGTACGCTCGACTTGCTTTCTTGCTTGCTTTCTGTTTCAGTGCTTGAATTTTGAAAATAAATTATGCGCTTATCTGTTTCTAAGAAAACCGATGTATATGTCAGTTTTTCTGTTTGACTGTTTTCAAGAACCAATGTGTAAAGGCCACTTTTTCTGTATGACTGTTTCTAAGAGAATAGATGTGGAAAGGTCACTTTTTCCGGTAGATTTGGGCCAGGTCGAAGGATCGATCATGATGGGAGTGGGCTACTACACTTCAGAAGAGATCATCTACGACAAAAAGACAGGAGCCAATCTGTGCCCGAGCACCTGGCGCTACAAGCCACCAACAAACAAGGATATTCCGGTTGATTTCCGCGTGGCCTTACTACAGGACGCGCCAAACCCCGTGGGGGTCGTTCGCAGTAAATGTAAACGCTGAACGCGCTCGTTACGGTATGGGTATCAGAACTGATTTAAGCTTGCGATCCTTCAGTTGTGGGTGAGCCGCCTTTGTGCATGACCTCATCGGTGGTGTTTGCGCTGCGACAGGCAATTGGGGCAGCGCTGAAGGAGAAAGGTCAACCGGATGAGTGGTTCCGCTTAGGTATGGATATGACGATATGTCCATTGACTAACTAGAAATATCGTCAACTAGGGCGGCTTTCGAAACAAGCAACTTCTTGTGCATGAGAATCTTCGAAGTTGAATGTTTTGTAGACACTCCAGTGACGGTGGAACGGGTCCAGCAGTACGCCAAGGTCCATTTGGACGATTTGGTTTACACCAAGTGAGCGCGAGAGGACATTCAACAACCATTACATCTATTTTTATTTATATTCAAAATCACGACATCACATTCTTAGCCTACTGCACCGTGTACTGCGTGATTTGGAGTATTTATCACGATTACAACATTTGAGCTGCATGTATAATTTATACAGTCGAGATCCCCAGTACCGGTTGGGATATTTCTTGTATAAAATGCTTTCCGTAGTAACCCTCTTATCATGATCGAGGGCTTTTGGTTTGAGAGGTTGACCTGAAGAATAACTTAACGGAAGAACTAGTCTGTACCTGAAAAAACTGTCTGTTTTGCTCCCGTACCGAGCGTTTGACCAAAGTCTTCTGACCAGCTGACGTGAAGTAGGATGAAATAAAAGTAATATTTTAGCAATCTGCTACTTCATTACCGAACGTCTCACCCAAAGCACAACGAAGCAAAAGTGCAATTAAAATACTCGAAACGGAATCGGACCGCCGATTAAACCGTTCAAAAACAATTAACCTGAGTAGTATTTTTTGGATCGATTCTGAGTACAGATCTCAAGAAATCCTGGGGCGGCTACAGGAGGTAGCCGAGAGGTGTTTCTTTAGTATGGCTATACATTGCAGTGAATCATTTCTTGTTTTCGCATAATATTGAAGCACAGTACTACCATAATGTGTTACTACACGCCAACTGTAAAATCAATAATTTTAGACGCGTACACCATTCCACCGCTACCACACCACATTTCAATAAAACGCGGTCACGACAGTTTGTGCGAGCGACAAACTGAACGCGGCTGCGAGTTACTACTAGCAGCTAGGAATACATTTAACACGCATAGAAGGCAAGTATTCCCTTCCAAAACTTCCGCTGATCATGAGTTCCATGACTCCGATCATCATGGTGCATGCTGATCCAGGACGATTAATTTGATTTCATTTTGCTGATGGCTTGCGCAGCTGGTTTATAAATTGCATTCACTTCTACATTCATAGTTAGTAAGCGAATGCAGGTACCTGCATAACAATTGTACCTTGACAGGTAACAATTGTACTTATCAGTTACTTAATTACTTATCCTGTATCGTCATGCAGCGGTGCACTTCTTCAGTTTCGTCTTTTCCCATTAACAGTAATGGAAGAAAAACCAAACTGGAAAAGTGATGAACTGAAGACAATTAATTTCTCCGTTCCATTTACGGTTTCCACTACCGGTGGGGATGCATGGAGCTGTCGTCTTTGGCTCCGACGAAGAGGATATATAAAAGCTAAGGATTTTAGATTCTGACATACGATCAGCTGCAGAACGCATTTCCGGTTGCCTTCCGCAGATACGACTGTATATCCACACACTAGAATAAGATGTATATATTTCCAGTTATATCCCAAGCTATATCCAGCTCGTACGTTTTTACTGTTAGGTCGATAGAATATACGATGGCACATCATCAGACATATTTGCCTTAAGATCAAATACAACGATGTTAACAGCAGCTCCTTACATTCTCCATGCGGTTGCGTATTTCGGGATTACCGATTTGAGTGGTACTACCATTCAGTGTACTGTATGCCTTGCTTTGCCCTTTATATACTCTAGAGTAAATCAGTGGCGAAACAAGACATGACACATTCTTGGATATATGAGCAATCTTCACCATGTTGTCTGGTCGCGCCTTCCGGGAACCGTTCCTACTTTGGATATACATACAGTTTGTAACGTTTGGAAGCATTCCACATTTAAGACGGCACGAGAAACGAGACTGAGGATTCAGGTATATGATTAGGTACGAAGGCCGCGCAGTCAGTGTACTGGGCCAGAAGATAATGAAGTACTGCAATCTGCAGCTGGCATACCGGTAGTTTATCGATCCACTATTTCCTGGCTCGTGGCTCGATATGCTATGCTATGCCCTTTTTGTTTCCGGTAAGGGTAAGCTTGTTGCCGGTGAGGAATGCCAGCGCAGTACTTCGAAGTGCGAAGTACGAGTTGTCGACTAGCCATTCGGGAAACATATGTCTCCGTGCAGTCCTGGCCGCGCACAGAGAACCTGGTTTTATTGACATAATTCTTCAAAGTCACCGCTTGCTTTATACACGCAATTGCAACGTAGTTTGCATGATTCACAGTGTGTGCAGCAGCAGCTTATCAGATGCCCCGACAGTCGTAAAATGAATAACATAACAAATTCGTAGCATGCTACCGCTAGTAGCATATACCAAATCTTATAAGCATTAAGGTGAAGTTACCACACGGTAAGCAGATGCGATACAGATGAGATAAACAGTATGGCAGGTGCGGTACCGAACGCCAGTCGACGCCGACTGCACGCAGATGTAAGTTTCCCGGATGCTTAGCCGACAACTCGTACTGCGCCGGCATTCCTCACCACTCACCAACAGCTTACCCTCACCAGGAAGCAAACAGTGCGTAGCAAATTAGAAACCCACGAGCAAGGAAACAATGGATCGATAAACTACCTGTACGTCAACTGGCCATGGAGTACCTCCATTACCTTCCGGCCTGCAGTATACTCACTGCGCAGCCTTCGTACCGTATCGCCAAACCTTCAGTCGGATTTCAAATTGCGGAATGTTTTCAAACGTTACGAGCTGTATGCATATCCTAAGGAAGAACGAATCCCGAAACGTGCGACCAGATAACAAGGTGCAAATTGCTGACAGTATCACTGAATGGGTCGTGCCTCGTTTTGCCATTTATTTACTGTAGAGTGCATAAAGGGCAAAGCAAGGTTAACTCCTTTGAAGGTAACTAAATAATCGTATACTACTCAAATGATTATCCCCCAAATTCGCAACCGCATGGAGAATATAAGGATCGGCCGGTTAGCATCGTTGTTTGACCTAAAATAATGTCAATCGTAATGTAGACGTATGAATGCCGGACCCAAATGATTCTCAACGGGTATATTTATTGCATTTTCGGTCCAGACTTTGGAGTAAATACGCCACCTACACTAAAACAATCTACTGAATATGTTTAGTATGGACCAGTCTTTACGATTCTACCACTGGGACGTTATCGGAAGGCACAGACGAAAGATAACTTGTTCCCATGACTTTAATCAGGCGGACTGCTTCGAACTGTTGATTGCTTGAGAGCCGAGGAGTCGGTAACATAATATAACACGAGCACCTTGACGACAGCAATTATTGGTGTTAAGATCATTATAATCATAAGCAAAATGATGCGCTTTTGTTCGACCGTCATGGTCATGATTGCTTCTGAACATTCACTTCCCGGCTAGCAGGTGCACTTGACCGATCGCGTGTCATTGTCCCATGCCTGCCCTGGAACGTCCAGTTCACCGAACCTTCCTTCGTCGGCTTCAGCGTCGTCGCGGTCCCCTGTGAATTGACATTATCATAGATCGTCAGCGTACATCCAAAGGTCACCTTCGCCGAGCTGAAGTTGTCCTGCAGGGTGGCGTGCAGGTTGGTGGTCAGTCCGCGGACAAACACCTGACTGGTTCCCGTGTAGTTGGGTTCCGTCCACATGGTGGCGCAGAGTCTGTACATGCCGTTGATCTCCCTGATGTCGGTGGCGCTCAGACCCCGGGTCTGACCAATTTCCGAGTTTTGCCACGGGGATTTGGGGCGGATGGTCCATGTGTTGGAGTTAATGGCGAAGGCGTATCTGGGGTAGTGCATGATGGAGCCAAAGTCGTAGCCGGTTTGGAAAATGTCCATGGCTGTGGAGTCGTACTTGTTAAAGTTGTACTGCTGATCTGCGAATGGATTTAGAAACTGTAGCCATAGCATCATGAAAATTAACGGTAAACAGTAATTTTTATAAATAAATCATGTACTTAATTCACGTTAATTATTACATATATTTTTATATAATTAATACTAATTGTAACCTTAACTATAAAATCAATGCTTATATAATTGTTATTTAAATTAAACTTGATGGAGAAAGTAAGCCTGTTTGTTGTACCTTTGGCAATGTTGTTCCAGTTGATTTCAACATACATATCCCTATCATTTCTGGCTTGTTCATGCCAGAATCCAACGGCATGCATCAGCTCATGCACAACAGTTCCAAAGTACACACAATTTTGTCCCAAGTATAACGTCTGCGCGCCGCCTTGTTTACCAATGATACTCCAACAACTACAATCAAATCAACAATTTTATCTTATCCACAAACACAGTGCAACCATATTGTATATTTTGACAAATGATCAATTTACTTATCGGCGTTCGGAGCCTTCAAAATATTGATGTAGTCCGTGACGCCCGCCGTTCTCGGGAAGAAACGCACCGTGTCGGTCTTGGCTTCGAACTCCTTCATTCCACTGAGAATGACTTCTCGTTGCGCAGCGGTGAAAGCGGATGAGATCTCGTAGTACATCCAGGCTCCCGGCCAGCGCTTGTTGCTCAGTACACCGCCTTTAGTCAGCTGCGACAGTTTCATTTCCTGAAAAAAATCAGCAATCTACATTATTGCATGCGAGAACCTTGATACAGATCTTGTCAACCTCGAATGAACGGTTTCAGCAGTACAATATGAACAACCGGTTTTTCTGAAAGGCCTTTTCATACTACACATAAAGAATATGCGAAATTCTTAGTTTGACGCAGTTTTCCGACTAACCCATTTATTTATTTATATTAAATTTAATACACGATCCACGTTGTGTACTTTAGACGCGTCACAGTTAAAGCAATCTCTTCAGTACGATAATATTTTGAAAATACGGTTGCCCTTCGGCAAGTTGACCCAATATAAAGTCTTGTATTTATGAAAGTCGATTCGTATCAACTTCCCAAATCAGCAATTGTGTCTCCTGGTGCCAAAACGCCGGCAATATCCCCTTCGAACAAGATTGGATCTTCTTCAACAGTGTCCACTGGTTTGGTCAGTTCGGGCACCGAATCGAAACATTTTGCGGGATCAGATGAAACTACCACGGAAGCGATGCAGTTTGGATCGATTGGTGGCTTTCCCTTCTGTGTGGTTGGTGCAGCGAATGTCACAGCAACACAAGCGCCCAAAAGGGTCACGACGGTGGAAAGATACATGTTGCTGGCTTCGCTGTGAATGTCACTTCCGACAAATGGTGATCATCGCGTGCTGTTCTCAAAGCCGCAGAGAATAGGGGTTAATTATGAATTTGAACCTTTATCTTATTTGCACTTTGCTACCCTTTGTTTTATGCAAATCTTACTTGGATAAGATGTTGCAAAATATTATGTTAATGAATGCTATCAAAATTTAAAGCTCACCGTATCAGTCGGCGGCTTTACCCTCAGCCAAGCAAGTTCAAGAAGCCGAATGTCTGCCTTTATGTTTCACTTTTTCTTGTTGGTTGCTCTGTGAGAACTGACGTTGAGTTTTTTGTCCGAAATAAGAAGTACCGTTGTGAAATGGGACAACTAGAATGGTGTGTAGACGGAGAAATTAACGTCAGTTCAAGAATATATCCGTGCAGTTTGCTGATGCGAGCAATATAGAATAAATGCTCAAGATGCACTCACATTATCAGTATATACCGTATGATTGCTGTTTTTGGATTGGTTTGTCATTCATTTTATTCGTCATGATGCTTACTAATACATAAATAACAGAAACGAACCCAGTAGAACAAACAGAAGAGGTTACTTCTCGTTAAACATCCTCTTGAACTTGTAGGGATATATATATCCGTGCATTGTAGAGATCCAAGATTGTATCCCAACTGTCGAGTCATACAGTAAATGACGGCTTGTTCAGCAGCTAAGACGGCTGCTTCCACTGTTATTCTTGCCATAACTATTGTTCTTTTGTGTTGCGTTTCAATGTGCTCTGTTGTCTGACTTTTATCATAAGAATAAATCATGCTTTCTATAATTAGACAATTTTATTCATACCGTAATAAATCCCATAAGCTACCATAACGCCACCATCCGAGCATTCTTCGCCCCGAACGCCAAACATCCCTCATCGCCACAGCAAAGAGAATCGGATCAGCCACCGACTCCCACGAGTACACCATCCGGGCCACCTGACAGAACGTGTAATTGAAATATCCATACGGCGCAATCCCATAGAACACCATGATCGGTGTCCAGAACACCGTCGCACTGCAGGTCATGAGTGTCAGCACCATGAACGCATAAGAGCGCTCCTTACGCTTCTCCGTTCCGGGATTTGCGGCTTTGTTTGCAGTGGGAGTGGCGCTGATCGTTCGCGTTCCTGGAGGGTTAGAGTTGACAATAACAGGCTCGTTGTGTTGGTGGATGATCGTGCGGGAACGGTGGCGGATAATGCAGATGATCGGGAAGGCGAAGATTACGACGATTACGGGTATGTTGCCAATGAGCCAATTGACAGCTGCTTGCCATTCGGGTTGGGTGCGGAGGTTGACGCTGCAGCCCATTACGGAGAGCGGGAGACGGTGGTACAGTCCATCGATCACCAAGCCTGAAATAGGACAACTCTACATGCATAGAAATGTTCCTAGTAATTATAATAAGATAATGTTGCTTCGCTTCGTTCATCTTAAGTTCCTAACAAGCCTGGAAATATGCGGTAGAATTTGCGAAATCATTATGCCTGTATCGCAGTACACATAGGCTCTTTATCATACTTTGCCATTCTGGGACGAAATTCTTGTAGTCGGCAGAACTCGAATGAGAGGCTGCACGCTCGTGTCTAGCCATCGCCGTTCTCTAGCGGCGGCGTCTTGGACTGCGTCTCTCTACCTCCTCGTCAGAGAGTAGCGTCACGAAGTACGCACGCCGCTAGAGAACGGCTACGGTCTAGCTGCCGGTAAATGCAGATCGATTAGATGACGGTTGTCGCCCTGCATTTAGTAAAAACTTACTTTTGTTTTACTTTTTCCTGTTACGTTCACAGCAAGGCTCTTAAGGGAACACACCGTGATGTAAGCAGCCGTTTTTCGAATTTCAACTGTTTCTTTCATCTCGCGCAGTTATCGCTTATCGGGTTTTTCTGTGGACTCGGCATAGAAATGGTTGCTCTATTGTATTACCAGTACTCTTTCTCTGCCCCTTTCACCCAACGGCAGCAAAAAAAACAGGTGCATTGTATCGCTCTATTCAAAAAGTCTTAGCTCTACTGTGCTCTTCAAACTCCATAAAGCTTGTCGTGTGAAGTATCAAAAGAAAGAGGATACAATTTGTCACTTTCTGACACGTGATGAGCAGGATCCGTCAGTAATAACGAAAGTTATGATCAGCTGAAATATTCAAAAATTCACTGTGCGCGTAATTTAAAGTACAAAAATCTCGTTCTGGATCAGAATCAGGATTTTTAGAAATTTTAGAATCCGCTACTTCAAAACTATCTGCCTGTACCAGTACTACCAAACCAATTTTTGGTGATCTTATAATGAATTTGAAATTTTTTATGCATACCGTACTTTAAAAAAGATTTTTTTTATAACCGAATATCCTATTTGCGATTTGATTGCAAGCATTTATAGTACCACCACCCCTTTGGTTATTACAAAATTTTAATAAGCAGTGTAGCATTCAATAACGAGATATGTTGGTTTGCACAAGACCATCATAACAGCTACCTACATCAATGCCTGTGGCCTTAAGGTTTTTATACTGTAGCGATAGTGGTTCTCTCCCTGTGTTGAGACTTGTACTTGTGACGTAGGCAGCTCTTGGTGAAGAAGTTATGCCGTACCCAGTCGTAATGCGGGAGAATGATCGGTGTAAGAAATCAGTCGGTGTTCGGTAACTTCGATAAACTTGATTCTGGAATCTCTCGTTCGTTCGATCGTTCGTAATTAATTACAACTAGTAATTATCCCCAATAAGGGTGACCTTTCGATGTCGTTCGTTCTTCTTCATTCTCGATTAGCGTAAGGTTAACAGTCGACTGCAAGGTCTCGTGGGATGGCGTAGAGGCTGGCACGAGCCGCGAGGCTCGGCTCGACTCGTGAGCGCTCGCGACTCGTGAGCCCGATGAGCGAGCTGACGGTTTTTGGCCTCGAGCCGAGTCGATCCGAGCTAGGGTTTTCAGCCTCGCGAGCGAGCCTCGCGAGCTGGCCTCTCCTCTCTGAACGAGCTAATTTGAAAACAATAATTTGTTTTATTTTGTCTGCAAATAAAGTATATAAAAGCTTGCTTTTCGGGCTCAGAACCGCCCATTTTAAGCTCCAGATGACTGTTCAATTTATCTACTGCATGGAAACACATTTCCGCTGCATAACAGGACAAAAATAATTGGTTTTAAATACAAAATAATGACTGCAAGCCGGACGAGCCCATCAGTTGCATTCTGTGAAACGAGCCGAGCGAGTTGAGCTTAAGCGTTCGGAATCGTCGCGCGAGCGAGCGAGCCAAGACAGACCTGCGAGCGAGCCGAGCACGAAACCGAAGCTCGAAAATTCGGCGCGAGCGAGTCGAGCCGTGGAAGTACGGCTCGTGCCAGCCTCTAGGATGGCGTCTAGCCAATCCACTAGTAACGGGAGAACAGCATCCTCGCCCGTTGTATGGCGCTCCTGGGTGGATACTGTACATTGTAATACCGTACAGCAGTGGAGGTTCCATTTGGGGAGTTTGTTGTGGCTTCGTAATTATGTGCGCGGCAGTGATGTGCCTGTCTCAATGTACTAGTTACCTGCAGTCACATTGCAGTGGGGTCTGCAGGGGAATAAGACACCAGAGGTCACCGCAGGACAAGTCGAATCATTTCTCCAATTGCGTAAATATTTGAGCCAAGAACGGCAGTTACTGGTCTGGGCTGGAATTCTTCGTAGGTCACTTAACATGTTCGCATCAGACGGTGGATTTAATATATTGCAGCTCCTGCTTGCTGCAGTTATATTTCCAGGAGTTCTACTGGTGCATGGCACCCAGCGCACATTCTTTTCGATGACCTTTGATGTCTCGCTTCCCGCAGTCTATTCTACAACTTCAAAGTAGATGTCACCAACGAGCAACACAATGCGCATTCTGAATCAGTTAGATTGGGTCATTTTGGAGAACGAAACTGCGCATATAGAAATCCAAAAAGGAAAAAATGGCCCACCGGCCTTTGTTGCCGGGCCTCCTTTGCAACCATCGCCAAAAACGTAACCGCTGCACACATATGGTAAACCTAAAGCGGAAACCTAAAGCGGACCTAAAGCGGAAACCGAAAACTTATGGTGATCCGAGAGCCGCCACCAAACATTACCACTGCCACCAGTGTGACCCTTACCAAGACCATGTTCGCCAGTGGTAACCGGGATAACGGTACTTAATTGCCGACAGCGATCCGGGTAATGGGACGTAATTTCCGGTATTGAACTGGATGCAGTAACTTCCTTGCCGGTCCTGTATTGATTGGTAAGGTGCCATAATTGCCGGCATGTAACGATCCGGGCACGGAGACGTAATAACCGGTGTTGTCTGAGGGCCAGCCTCAGACCGGCGTTTACCAGCCTCAGACCAGACATTTACCAGCCTTTACCAACCTTTACCAGCCTTTACCAGCGTTTTATTTAGCTTTTCCCGAACTGTGCCTGCAATGTGTTGTGTTGGTAAGGGGACATAATTGCCGGTGGTGCTTTCTGTAAGGGCCGTCCCGCTGCCGGTACTTACGTCACTTTGCCCAGACAGGACCGGCAAGTAAGTGCCTGCACCCCGTTTACACCGGAAATTACGTTCCTCAATTCACGGATCGCTGCCGGTAGTTAACACTCACCAAATTACGCACTTTAATTACGTGTCATTTCCAAGTGAGCCTTCGAGGCCTGCCAATCAAATATGGCTAACACGCCTTAAAATCAAGATCAAACTGGGCAAGCTAGGTTTTGCGCTAAATTTATGCAACGCTCGTCAAAATAACTCCGTGTTCCAGAATCTAACGTACAGAGCAGACTGGAACAGATCAGGGAATCGTACTGTTGAATCCTAAGTCTCAAATAGCTAGCTTCCACATTCCAAAAGAGCCACGTTTTTAATGGGTAGACCTACTGACAATACGTTTTCAACCGTAGACAGTTCACATATTATAACGAATGGGCACGTTCTGCGTCAAGCTGATGGACTCACTTCTGGGCCTGAAAACTTTCTCGCAGATCCGGGTTTTTACAGTTTCTACGATTATTCCCCCAGAGAATTTTTTTCCGCTATGTACTCAATGTCTTGAAGTAAAGAAATCATTCGTCGACTGTAGGAAGTTTGTGAATCAGCTTAACAAAACTCTGTACTGACTCAGTTGGCACATGACATAACACTTCCGGAAAAAGCGGTCTTTGCGGCCGGAGCGATGACTTTTTTCGTAGATGTTTTTTATTGCCGATGTTTTGCTGAATTTGATGACCTAAGAATTCCCCAGGAATTCAGGGGCGAAACTAGTATGAGAGCTTGAAAATGAATTTTTGGCAAATTTTCTACGATTTGAATTGCCTCGCAGACCGCTCGGATTCGGTGAATGTTAAGTACACTTATCCAGGCTGCGACTGGCGAATATGTCTTGGTAGTGGTCACACTACAGGTGATAACGCTTGGTGGCGGCTCTCGGATCACCATAAGTTTTTGTCTTCCGCTTTAGGTTCTTACTAGGAGCAGTTTAAGGGGGACCCGACAACAAAGTTCGGGGAGACTTTTAGCCGGCTTTATTGTCGGACACCGCGGTGTCCGGAAAAATAGTTTCCGGGGCATACAGGTGGTGCATTGTCGCCGGGAATTAACACTTGGCATTCGCCAGGAGCCTCTGTTTACTATTGTTTTCGACGGGTTCAAACGGTAGCGAACTTAGGTCGTAATTCGAGGAACTGTCAGATTTTGTTATACTGATCGTGAGATCATTTTAAATTTGATCGGCAGTGATCATGGTCCTGCATGGTGCTCGTTCTTCTGACCCCACTGCAGTAGAATTATGGATAATTGTTGTTTGAACCCGCATTTTTGCAGCGCAATCTTCTTAAAAGTGCCGTGCAGTGACTGAACCCATGCTGTACCTAGTTTGGTAGCTTAACTTGTTAACACAGTTAAGCGTTCGAATCGTCTACAAATGAAAAATTTAAGTCGCCATCAAAATACCCCACTAAGGTCATGCTTACCTGGTATAACAAGAGCATGCATATAGCTCCACATCGCGATACACATCCAAATAGCCACTTTCGTACTATGGTGGAGCTTATAATGGAAGGGGAAGCAGATAGCCCAAATTCTGTTGATCGTAATCAGAGCGTGAGAATTCATGATTCCCCCACTGACAGTATAACTGGCGTACAGGTACACAGTGCAGGCTTTTTGTCCCGGATACCACGAGTTGGCGTAGCTGACAATAATGTCCAATGGGTTCTGTTGCACGGCTATGACGATGTTGGCTCCCAAGAGGTTCATGAGGTAAACGGAAAATGGGACTCGGAGTTGTTTGTCCAGGATGTAGATCAAGAGCACCGCGGAGTTTAGTATGATGACTAAAAGGAATGTGACGAGGTTGAACACCGGAATGACTGTCCAAGCGGCAGGCAGCGCAGGAAAGGGGTCATCAGCAGAATTCGATGCGTTTGACATTTCTAGAAAGAAAACGTTACCAACGGGAAAATACTCATTTGACAGTCCTTTCAGCTAAGCAAAATGATATTAAAAGCATAATAGAAATCCCGGAATCTTTGCGTGAATGACGACCGTCAGTTGCTTTATATAATAATATTGACGGTAATTAACAGTCTGTCACCTTTGGGCTTTGCGTAAAGGTGGTCACATGATATCGGGGAAATTAGCTTATGACTGTCATGCTGCACATCACGTTGTCGCTGTAGTTCCCAAAACTGAATCACAAAAACTAGCATGACACATCTGGTGCAGAATAACCGGCATTACATAAAATTTATTCTTGACTATATCTGAAATGAATTCGTTTCGCGACGAAAAAATCCACGTCACATTAGGCATTTTCCTAAACTTTTGATTAAAGAATTAACTGTCCTGTGTACGGGTCATGAGCGTCTCAAATGCGACAGGAGTAAACCATTCTATACTAGGTGACCACGCGCAAAATTGCCCGTTTCTCCTGAATGGGTTTGGTTTTCCCAGTCTTTACTTCTGATTACAGAAGTAGACAACATAAGCTTTAGAATGATATATGGCACCTAAGAATTGGGCGAGTGGATCATTTAGAGTGACTCGACATACAGAAAACTCTTAGCGAATTATATATACAGATAATTAGTTGTATTTAACTACCCGGATCACATGCTCGCATGACCCATAATTATTATGTTGTCAAGCAGTAGGAAATTATCAATCAGCCGCTAATGATGTCCGCTGCCGCCCCGTCGTGCAGAAATCTGATATTATTTGATCAATTTGGATATCTGATGTTCCGTACACGTGTTCGGCGGATGCAAAGGTACTTTGCTCACAGGGGTTCAGTCACGGGTTTCTTTTTTTCAGTGTGTCTAATCGAGGGCGAGGGTAGCAAGTCACATGCGTGTCTGACGGTCGCCAAGAAACAGTCAAAATGTTCATTGCACTTACAGACGGCAGAACTCGCAGAACAAAGGAAGTATGTAAATACGCATTCTTGGAAAATCGTTGTCTTCGCGCAGGCAGTTTTCGAAATTTACGGTACTTGGGGACAAGGCACGAAAAGGATATAGTCGACAAGATCGGAAGAGATCTCATCGCCACGACAGGAGAATCGTGTGCGAAAGAGTTGTTGCGACAGAAGTTGTCCATGTTAGTGTAAAAGGGAAATGCCCTTTGTGTTATGGGAACTGTACCCGATTCTGTCGGTCTGGATGAGATCTTGTTGCTCATTTAATACTGTTTTGTCTTTCTACTGAGTGCGTGTGTATCAACGTTAGTTTAGGCGAAGAAGTCCTTTTCTGTGCCACTCACACGCAGTCCTGTACATTCACTTGACGGTCAGCACGTGCACTTCATAGATCGTGTATCATTATCCCATGTCTGCCCCTGGAACGACCAGTTCGCCACTCCTTCTTTAGTCGGCTCCAGCGTTGTCGCGGTTCCCTGTGAGTTAACCTGGTCGTAAATCGTCAGCATACATCCCAGAGTCACCTTCGCCGAGCTGAACTGGTCCTGCAGGGTGGCGTCGAGATTGCTGGTCAGCCCGCTGACAAACACCTGACTGGTTCCCGTATACTCGGGTTCCGTCCACATGGTGGCGCAGAGTTTGTACATGCCGTTGATCTCCTTAATATCGGTGGCGCTGAGACCCCGTGTCTGGTCAATTTCCGCGTTTTGCCATGGGGATACTGGGCGGATGGTCCATGTGTTAGGGTTAATGGCGAAGGCGTATCTGGGGTAGTGCATGACGGAGCCATAGTCGT
Organism: Paramacrobiotus richtersi; assembly: GCA_034698045.1. Taxonomy (NCBI): domain Eukaryota; kingdom Metazoa; phylum Tardigrada; class Eutardigrada; order Parachela; family Macrobiotidae; genus Paramacrobiotus; species Paramacrobiotus richtersi. Next base: position 20,335 of record JAQGAU010000379.1, read on the forward strand.
AGCCGGTTTGGAATACGTCCATGGTCGTCGAGTCGTACTTGTTGAAGTTGCACTGCTGGTCTGGAAAATCATTTCAGATTTGTAACATAGTTGCGTAGAAATTAAACGACATTAATAGTTTTATTGGTGAATTTTTATATAATTATGATTAAACTTAAGTTGATGGATAAAGTAAGCTTGATTGTGGTACCTTTGGCAAGGTTGTTCCAGTTGATTACTACATACATATCCCGATCACTTCTGGCTTGTGCATGCAGCATGCCAGAATCCAACGGCATGCATCAGCTCGTGCACAACAGTCCCAAAATACACACAGTTGTTTCCCAAGTATAATGTCTGCACACCGCCTTTTTTGCCAATGATACTCCAGCAACTGTATCAAACATTAGTTACCTTATCTTATCCAGAAGCACAGTGGAACCTTATTGTCCACTTTGATAAACGACAAACCTACTTATCAGCGTTCGCAGGCCTTAAGATATTGATGTAGTCCGTGACGCCCGCCGTTCTGGGGAAGAATCGCGCATCGCCTTTTCAACTAAAGTACCTGCGTTACAATGGTAACATTTTCGTTATCCATTTGACATTTTGTTGGACGTTTTTATCTGGAAAGCCTGAAAGTATTTGGTTCTAGCTGACCCTTCCAGAAAGATCACTGCGCGGGAAAGCTTTCGCAGTTATTTAAGAATCGCGCAAATTTATCTGTATACGGTTTCATGTGCGAAATGTGAGCGGGATACCATTTCCTAGATCGTAGATTTACAAGTTCACAAAGTCCGACCTGCAGTGGATCTAAGAAACAGTGTCCGGCGGTGACCTTTTTCTGGAAGAGAGCGAAGGCGGCAGCTGTTTGCGTAATGACTGTTACCCATGCTTCCAAAAAGAAAAATTGTCGAAATGATATTGATTAACAAGTTGCCGGAAGAAGCTAACCACGAAATGATTCGTCATATACACTGTCTACAGACAGTTAAATATGTACAGATGTATGTTGTACTTGGCCCTCTTTACCTTGAGTTCGAGTTGAGTTTGAGTTTATTCATCAGTAGCCAACAAGTGGCATTCAAGGGCTAGTGGATCAGACACCACACCACTAGGCAACACTACAGACAACACCACTTTTGTTGAGAACTTGAGATGTACGACGATAGGCTGGACAGTTGGAGCAAGATGCTTAGGGTCTTTACTTGGATGGCTGATTAAAACTATGCGAGAACAAAAGGATAATTTCTGTAGTACTAAAACGTTCGAACGTTTTTGAAGTAGTTACAAGTGGGGAATGTCGCGCTGGTCTGTTTGAGCATAAATTCCAAACTCAGGGAAGCGTAGTATAATGGCACATGTGTGTAATAGCAGTCAAAGGAACACTATTCAAAAAATGTGACTTATCAGATTTCGTTTAGCAAAGACTTTCTGAACATGGCGTGCTTTTTTTCTGGTTTCACTGCGATTTGTTTAAGTCATTTAAATCATTGCTGACAGAAGACGAAACACATTCAGAATGCAATGGGGATACAGATGTGCCAGATCGATTTCAGTCGAACTTCCATTCTGACTTGATCAACGAAGTGTCAATAGATTGTCCTTTGGTAAAAACTCTGGTTAACTGTCCTGTCCCTCATTTGCCCATTGTTGCACAAATAACTACGACTATTAATACTGCAGTATTAAGGTGAAAATTAATGGCTATTGACAGTACGAGATTGAGATATGTATCAGAGTGACATGTGCATGTACTCTGTACGCAAGAGAATTGGATGATTGATGTATTTTGAGACTTGAGTAACCAGCTCTTTAATGTAAGTACAAGACAGGGTGAGACATCTAAGGTCACTGCAAGAAGGATCCCAATCATCCCATCATTTCTATCCTCCACATCAGTTTCTAATCTAAGATTGCAGACGAAACTCTAGTCTGTAATAATGTGTCCCTTGTCCACAGCGGACGGCTCGATTCAACTACAGCCAGCAATGACAGTATTCGTCCAACGTTTTCGACGTTAATACCATTATGTAGAGGATTCAATTCTCTACAAAACTGTCGGCTTGGAAATCTCGAAAAGATGTCAAAGTTTGAACTGTCAGCTGGCAGAGACAATGTACCAGAGTGTCTACGGCACCACGCATTATCGTGCTGTCTTTCTTCCTATCAAAAACAGGCCTGTACTACTAGTAAGCCTACTACTAGTCTGTTTAAGGCGTATCTGACCCAAACGCCAGATTACGCTGGATGACCTTTTGATAGAGTTACAATCGCTGCTTCACAACGATCCCAACTACAAGCTGTTTATTTAACAATATACAGGGAAAGATCCAGGTAGCCTTGGCAAATGCGTGTTCCGTCGCTTGCACTTTTTTAGGAGCGCTACCACTACAATAATACATCGGGAAAACAATACTGTACAATACATAACAAAACAAGCGAATGGATCGGTCTCAGTGGCAGAATAGACGACCTTTAAATATAGAAAATGTCCATAGGATTAGACTAGTGTAAAATATCTGTAGAATGCATCACCACTATGAAGTCCGGGACTGATTCCATTTCCGATCCAAAGATAACTTGTCGTCAATTCTTTCTGTGATTTTTAATTTTTATCGTGCAACCTGCGGAGAATTCTATACATTGCGGAGCCGGGCAGCAGCAAGCGACTTCATCAGCAATAAGAATGGATAGTTTCATTTCGACGCATGTCCTTCGAAGCTTCTGGTATTGTTCGCTTTTATAGTATTACCCTTATAACACGCAATTACCATCCGAGCATCCTTCGCGCCGAACGCCAAACATCCCTCATCGCTACAGCAAACAGAATCGGATCAGCCACCGACTCCCACGAGTACACCATCCGCGCCACCTGATAAAACGTGTAATTGAAGTACCCATACGGCGCGATCCCATAAAACACCATAATCGGCGTCCAGAACACCGTCACACTGCACGTCATCAGCGTCAACACCATGAACGCATACGAACGCTCCTTACGCTTCTCTGTTCCGGTATTCCCAGCCTTGTTTGAAGTCTGAGAGGCGTTGGTCGTCTGTGTTCCTGGTGGGATAGAGTTGAGAATAACAGGCTCGTTGTGTTGGTGGATGATCTTGCGGGAACGGTGGCGCACAATGCAGATGATGGGGAAGGTGAAGACTACGACGATCTCGGCCAGGTTGTAGATGAGCCAATGGACCGCTTCTTGCCATTCGGTCTGGGTGCGGAGGTTGACGCTGCAGCCCATTACGGAGAGCGGGAGACGGTGGTATAGTCCATCGAATACCAAGCCTGAAACAGAGTATCTATACGTACCGTACATGAGTACAAATCTTCTGATCATAATTGGTTAAGTAATAGGTAGTATTAGGTACTGGATTTCGCTTCGTTCATCCTCCCGAGTAACAGGTGTGTCGTTAAAAAATATTTCATCAACAAAACTGATAATGATTCGTTTAATTTCGTTATGCCTTCATGCACATTACTTATGAAGTCATTTATTGTTTTTTGTGGTGTTGGGACGAAATCTATGTGTTCGATCGGAAACTCTGATAACAGACGCTTGTTCTTCTTGTCGGTAAATTTAGTAAGATGGTAACAGGTTACTATTTGGTAACAGTATTGCTTACTTCGCTGTTTCTCTAATTGTTTCTTTTTGTTGAGGCAAGATTAGACCACAAACGATGGCTGCTTGCTAGGTATGTCAGTGGAAGTTTTATGGTGGACGTAGGTTTTGGTTAATTTGGTTTGATAGCGCGCCTTGTTTGTCTGTGTTAACTGCGGGTCACCCTGCAGTGGGTTATGCAGGGGAGGGAATAAGATACTAAAGGTCACCGCCCGACAACTGCACAAGGCGCGTCAATTATGTATTCGATTGCATTAATATTGAGCCAAGGACAGCAAGTACTGGTGTGGGATCTAATTTCTGCGTAGGTTACTGACCATGTTCGCCCTAGACGGTCCGCTTATCATCTCAGCTCCTATTTACTGCAGTTATATCTCCAGGAGTTTCTACTGGTGTACGGTACCCCGCGCACACACCTTTCGCTGACCTTTAGCGTTTCGCTTCCCGCGGGTTATTTTGCAAATTCGTAGACGTCACTAAGCAGTAAAACAAAAGTATGGAATTTCTGAAATGCGTGTTTTGAAATAGCCAGACTAGATCATGTTGGAGAGCCAGGCTGCGCATGAAAATATACATCAAAACAATCCGATACTGCATAACGTCTTGTGCCTGCTGCATGATTCACGAGCTGTGGAATTTTTGATTTGTCTAACGTGCATTATTTGGTACAAAACATTCCCAAAGAGACAGGGAAGCGGTTTATTTATTCATCAAGGTGACTTCTAAATTCCACGCTTCAAATCACAATCAAATCACATGAAATCGAGGTCTCGAAATGTGTTACTTTGAGGATGTTATTTCTAATTAAACACTTCACAGTTTTAATCGCTTTCTACTTGTTTGGAATCTGATCAAAATGCTATAAAATCCGTTCTGGCATCAACCGGCTCCGATTTACAGAACCTTCATCGTATGACGATGTTTTTATTTTTTCTTCGCTTAGGTACTTTGTGAATAAGACAACTGTGATAAATGGAGCAGTTTAAATGAGCACTGATGCGGAGGAATCGGTCCCACCCGCCATGATGAAAAGGTCTATATTGCAGTCCGATGACGCACATTACTGCGCGGTGACATATTAACGAAGGAAGTGACGCCACCGTCAGTCTGTCCTATGGTAGAGACTGTGGTAAACTGATACAATTAAGTCCGGCGTGCATACTAATTATCATCATTATGCTTCGATATCAACGATATTCATCTCATGATCATTTTGATTGAATGCTCGAAATAACTCACTTCCATGACAGTGAATCAAAAAAAGAGTTCCGGTGCCTACAGGTGGGACAGAGCTGCCGGTAATTGACACTTGCAATTCAAAAAAAGAGCGGTTGTTTTATTATTGTTTCAACCGGCTCAAAGGGAGCGACAGCCACCGTTTATTTAAGTGTTCGTTAAATGTTTGACTGAACAACGGTCGCTCAGAAAAAGTCATAAGTACGATACAGTCTCAAGAACGTCCGAAAACCTGGTCCATATTTCGAAGAACTGCAAGATTTTGTTATACGAAGACCATTTCTGTTTGATCGAAGGAAATCTAGTTCTTCGTGTTCGAGCATAACTGTGTAAAAAAAGCATAAAGAAAACGTAAATGAGTAAAACCGCTACCAACTGCAGCAGAATTAGGCGTGAGTGTTGGAACACTGACTTTTTTTATAGAACGATCTCCTGTATAGTACTGTCCCATGAATGTAGCCGTATTCTTTCTAGTTCTGTAGCTTAATAAGTTATTATGGTATACATTTTAAATTTTGCTTAGATCATCTGGAAATTTAAAATTTAAAATCGCAATGCAAAATCACAAAGGTCACGCTTACCCGGTATAATAAGAACATGTACATAACTCCACATCCCGATACACATCCAAATCGCCACTTTCTTGGTATGGTGGAGTTTATAATGAAACGGGAAACAGATAGCCCAAATCCTATTGACCGTAATCAGAACGTGAGAAATCATGATTCCCCCACTGACAGCATAACTCGCATACAAATACACGGTGCAGGCTTTTTGTCCAGGATACCAAGAGTTGGCGTAGCCGACGATGATGTCCAGTGGGTTTTGTAGCACGGCGATGACGATGTTGGCTCCTAAGAGGTTCATGAGATATACGGAAAACGGGGTGCGGAGTTGCTTATCCAGGATGTAAATCAGGAGAACTGAGGAGTTCAGTATGATGATCAAGAGGAATGTGACGAGGTTGAATACCGGGATGAATGTCCAAGAGGGAGGTTGCAGTGGAAAGGGGTCTTCCGTGGAATTCGATGCGTTGGACATTTCTAGCATGCGGACGTCAGCAGTGAGAAAGTAATAATTTGGAACTGGTTTCAGCAGGAGTAATCAACTGCCTCCTTGCTAGAATGGCAATTTATGCGTTGAGATTTTCACAATAGGGCGCTTGATTTATTGATGAATCCAGTGTTTATGCAACGGAAGGATTTTTCCCATTTGCAGATCTACTTGGAACAACTGCTTGAACCATACAGACCGTCAAATTCTCCAGTCATAGGTGTGCGTTGGACGTGGTGAGAAAACTACGATGTCGGAGTCAGGGGAAATCAAAAATTATTCCACAATGAGATTAGCAAACGTTGAGAATGAGTAAAGTGCCACAGACTAAGGCCCGCAGTCTTTTGCGCGATTGACACCCGTCAGCTGCTTTATATACTGCCAACGATTGGCAATACGTCATCTTAGCGGTAAAGGTTGTTACATGAGACCGTAGACATTAGCTGACTGTACGTCGTCTGTCTTGTGGCCGGCATGCTTTACATCACGCTGTCGGTGTAGTTCCGAAAGCTAAATAACAAAAAAAGAGACCACATCGGGCACTTTTCAAAAACCTCTTATTCTTGGCTCAGTTTGGAATGAAGTCGTGTAGCGTTGAAAATTTACTTCCGAATAGGCATTTTCTTAAATTTTTGATTGAAGAATAGATTGTGTTCTTTGATAGGTATCATCCCAGATGCAACCTTGAATACAGTAAATCATTCCATTTACGTAATTGAAAAACTACCCTGATCACATGTTTTCGTGACGCTTATTATGCCGTTCACGAGGACGTTATCAGTCAATCGCTAATGATTTTTCTCCGTAACTCTGAAACCTGACATTGCACCAATTTAGATATCTGCTGTTCTGTAAACGTGTTTTACTATCGCAAAGGTACTTTGCTCACCAGGGTTCAGTCACACGTTTCTGTTATTGTAGTATATGGCCAATCAATGACCAGGGTAGTATGTTACATGGATGTTTGACGATGACGCCAAAAAACTGCCGAAATGTTTACTGCACGTAGATGAGTTGACTGATTAAATTTTAGCACGGTTAACATCAACGCATACCGTTCTTATGCAATAGAGAATACGCGTGATGGGGAATCGGCAGCGAGAATCCACACATCCTTTTGCAAATGCCGGTGGATACCGATAAGATAACGTACAACAGCTTACTTTCGCTACTATTGCGTGGTTTATATGTTTACTTTAGTTTACTTTTACTGTGCATTTCTTTGCTTAGTGCACCTTTGCGAGATCAGTTTGCTTTCGATATAATCTTACGATGTACAAGTCAACTGCGACGTTCTGTATAGCCGGAGTTGATTTAGGCGTATTTGAATGCACGAATGTGATTATGCAGTTTTGTCACTTAGTCTCTCGCTGGGCCCCGCTTGATCTTTTAGGGTTGTTCTGCAAAATTGATCAAAAATCTTTCATTTCTAGCTTCAAATTGATATTCAAATCTATGCATTCGAATTCGATAACTTAACATTGCATGATTAATATTAGTGGATCTCGGCGCATAGTGCACGGGGCATAATTGTCAGCAAAGGCAGACGAGCAAAATCGGATTTCTTTCGTATCAGCCACTGATGCTTTGATTTGTCCAGGAACCGAAACAAAACGGGAAAAATCGTCAGAAAAGCGATACAGATGGGATTCACTTTGCCGTTTACGATCATTTTTTTTTACCTGTGATATGGTTGGAAGTAGTACGTACTGGCTATGGTTAAAATGGTGGAATGGTGGTACGAACCACATGCGTCACTGCGTAGTATTAATACCTTTAAAGCTCGCAAAAATCTCAAAGACCATTGATTTAGACGGACATGTACAGCACGTACTTTCTCTCTCTTTCTGCTGTGAACATTACTACTATTTATATTGTTCGTGTCGGAAACTGATAAAAAAAACTGATAGTATTCACATAAAGTCAACGTATACTGCGCGGCTTACTGATTAACATTATAGACATCGAACGGCATGACATATGTTGGTATTTCCATCGGTATATCGGACGTAATCATACCAGTGAAATTATTTATGAAATCTATGGAAAACATCCACGCAGCCGCCTACGTGTAGTACTGCTCACTGAGCAGAGTTAACGATCCGAATTATGATTGAATTAAAATGTAAAAAAACCCACATCGACTCTCTTGGAAAATCAGTCATGCTGTACTTATTAAATTATGAAGTTGCAGTCCGCAGAGATTATCGCATTGTTTGCTGGCTGCCGCATCCAGATTCCCATTCTGCGTGCTGGCTTATGGTTATCTAGCTTTTTTCTACTGAAATCCACAAACTGCAGCCGGCACTCAGATAAACTGTCGTGTGGAAAGAATGGCGCCAAACTACGTAGCTGTAGCAGAAACAACTGGTAGAATCATAAGCAAGAGTAATGACTATAAGTTTGTAACGTTTATTTGACTATAAAACAGACAGACGGTTGTAGTGTTGATTCAGGACATTCCTGTTTGTATTATTGATCTTCCGCACATGCGTAATTCCCGTTTGGACATTTGCATGCGGAAGGTGCGTTTTTGGCATACTTTAATGAATCACCGTCTGGTATTACAAACTTCGCGCTACATACCGTATTGTCTGCTAAAGCGTCCGGTTTGAGAGCATTGCCTTGCTATCTCCATACCTACAGATTCACCTTGTGCGGGAACTGCACAGGTTTTAACGTGCAAACTCTGCACTTTGGGCTGGAGACTTGCGCTGATAAGAATTAGAGACTGGTGCTTACATACGGCCGGCGTCTGCGTAAGCACCATGACGAAGTCAGTTTGATTACAACGTCCTTAGCCGTCAACACCTCAAGTTATGGAGCGTGAACAACATCGTTTTTGTGACGTCTCGAAAACGCACGCAAGACAACCGCCAAACGATTCTGGTTTTGTCGCATTTCTTATGTGACGGATAAAGATGTTGTAAAGTGATACCTGATGCGTGAAGATTTACGGATAGCTGATTTTTAAACATTTATCGGGTGAACCCTTTCTTCCTTTTCTTTGAACACGTTGTCCAACACGATACTCGGCCATAAAAACTACAAGTTTCAAAACAACAGTCGTAAATGAATGAAATCGCAACCAAGCAGTGACATATGAACGAGAAGCTGTAACTTTGTGTTTGTACTTTGTAGAGCCCTAACACTACGACTGGCTTGAACATTCATATGCTCTCACTATTACTTTAACTTTAGGATCTATTTAACGAAACTCGAAAGTTAGGGTCTCGAATTCGAAGCGAATCTCGATACCGTCCACGGGCGTGACTAAACGAATGGTACGGCGCCGTAACCACCTCATGAGGTGGCTTCGCGAACCGTATCTTCGTTTAG
>JAQGAU010000380.1:0-29568 GCA_034698045.1 Paramacrobiotus richtersi
GCCTTTTTGGCAACGCCAGTGCTAAAACCTGGCATTGCCAGGATAAAACCTGGCAAGATCGGGATAATGCTTGTGAGGTTTACGTCCGTTACTGGAAGTACCCACGGAATATGTCTTTACTTTAATCTGATGTTTTACATGAAGGCAGCTGCAGGTGTCAAACTGCATACAAGCATCACGCGCGCATTTCCAGGGAAGCATTTCCGTGCATCAATAACTTAACCATAGCAGCAATGTACCATGATCATCCATGTGTATCATCTTGTAGTCATGAACCATGATAAAAACTCATATTATGCAGTCATTTACGAAGAAAGACAGACCGCTGGCAGTGAACAACATGCGAACGTGCGAAAAAATCCCCATGCCTTCCGGCTTCTGAAACGGTAGGGACTGTGAATGCAGCACCGTTTGGCGAATTTTCTACACGAGCGCATGGAACGTTCAAAATGCGCTTATGACGCACCACAATAGAAGAGTGAAGAGACCTGCCAATTTCAGTGGTGAAACTGTGCCTAGTAAACCACACACGTGTTAAGAACACAAATTCACACGGGCTTAATTCCACATATATATATTATTATTCTTCGCCCATTCATGCTAATGCATGGTCTATGGTCTGCTAATTTGACAAGTTATACACAGAAATCAGTATCAGCTCTGATTGTTAGTACTTACTATTTAGCAATATTTCGTGCGCCACATTTACTTGTTTATTGTTGTTGAGCAGTTCTTCCAATATCCTGTTACTGGACGTTTAGTTCTCCAACCTTCTATCGTTGAAGGATTTCCAACCTTCTATCGTGAAGGATGTTTATTTGGTTGAATGGCCGGTTAGCCTGTCAAGCAATTGCTTACAGATGCACAGATGTACAGTCGCTCCCGGAACTGCAAGAGTCTTCCATAAATCTTTGCATAAATAGGCGGCCTACCTTAGTGAGTATAGAGCAAAAATGACCATTGCATTTCTTGCATTCACATGTAAACATTTTTCAATGTGTTATTCGAATAAAATTATGCACCAATGAAATTTACATAATTTTGTGACTTTTACATAGTTAACAACATGAACATGTCCACTTTTGGTGTTTGTTTTGTTTTACTTGCACTGCAGAAATAACATTGGCAAGTCAAGTGCTGGTGCATTATATTATGGCAACAAAACACCGCCAAACGCGGACATATTTGCTGTGACGTCACTGAGGTGCAAGCGTCCGGAAATGCTTCCGGCTGAACCCACGTTGACCATAAGTGACAATTGCATGGACTTCGGTCAGGCGAGGCACGGTGACACGTCGGCATATGCAGCTGACAATAATGACATTTCTTTAGTTGGCACAACAAATTGTAAAACCCATAATTAACAACATAATAATTATATTTTGGACTGATAATTAAGGTGCTAGTTGGTGAGCTTGGTCTGGGCCCAAGTTCAAGCGGTCTGAGTCAGAGTCCGACAATCAGCGCGGGCCATATTTTAGCGATAAAAAATATACAGAGCAAGCGGTTGTGGACCGCTCGTGCCATGCTCATAACTACACCGACAAATATACGGCACGTGCCTTGCGAACAGCATCTGAGCCTGTAGAAATAACATTAAAAAAGCGCCATATAATTTGTTTGGGGAAGAACATCAGCTAATGAGACGGGAGAAGCGACAGTGCTTCGGTACTTGTATTAGTTGTACCTATAAGTATAAGTATTCAAGTTCACGCTCCGTTCTTGATAATAAGTCTTCATTACCAAATATTGACCGGCCCGCTCGTTGCTCGATTAACATTAACACTAGTACCACTTTTCAGCTTTTGCCAGGTTTTATCCTGGCAATGCCAGGTTTTAGCACTGGCGTTGCCAAGAAATCGTTGCCATTGCCAGTTGCCATAGCCAGTGGCGATTGCCATAGCCAGGTTTTAGACCCTGCCCGGGACGTCACAGGCCGCAGCCAAGCGCTAGATCCCCGCAATTGTTTTCGAGAAATTGACCCGCCAAATTGCGGACGGCGTCATCTACCTGCGCGACGATCAGATCGTCCACCGCGACTTTAAAGTTGTCAACGTTGTGCTGACCAGCACAGACGGGTTAACCTGCGTCCTTCAGATCGCTGATCTGGGCTGTGCCGACGGAAATGCGCCCAGGCCGTTGTCAGTCCGCAAAGCTCGATGCAAAAGCGCAACTGTAAATCCTCGAAGAAGTATGGTAAACATCAACGTAAACGTCGAGTAAAGAATAGTAGACGACGGGCGCAACTTTGCGTTTGACGCGAACTATTTGCGTATGGATGTGTTCGTGTACGTAGCACAAATCGGTCACATTCAGCCTTCGGCGATAACACTCTGGCCAAATCAGTTTACAGATTCGCAAACTCGCGAAAGTAGTCATTTTAAATCTCAGAACCATACTTTGTTGTTTTCTAAGTGCTTCGTTTTATATTAAACATTCAGAATTTGCGTAAACGTGAGTTTGAAGAGCCGCAACCAGAAAATAATAGACAGGTTTGATGTCCTTTTGCTTTTTACATGTCGTTTATCAGACGCATGTTCACGCAAATTCTGATATTTAGAGACAAACTGAAGCATGGCTTTAGAATTCAAAATGCATACGAGCAGGAGTGCATGAATGTTTAGCCACATGAGCGCTAATGACGAAGCCTGAATGTTACCAATTTGTGTTATTTACGCGAATACGTCGAAAAGCAAATAATTCGCGTCGATGCGCAAAATCGCGCCCTTCATCTAATATTTTCGACGTTGACTCGACGCCGTCGAAACTGTACAGAAGCTATTTTGCATCCTGCGCTCTCGCGGACGGACAACGACCTGAGCGGATTTCCTTTACCTGGTGGTACTAATCTAGCGCCGAGTAGCGCGCCACCCCGCAGTGGGATTGCTGCTTATGAGACACAAGCTGAACCTTGAGACCCAAGTATGGTCAACATTGCCTGTATGTAAACTTTGTGGTAACAACCCAGGACAAATTTAAGTCAAATGTGTTATGGTAAAGTTTTACTGCAAAATGCGTTGCAAAGTCAAAGGTAAAGTCTAAGGCAAAGTATTTAAGCCAAGGTAAACGGTAAAGTCAAAGCGAACAAGGCAAAGTAAACGGCAAAGGCAAAGTCAAAACGGTAAAGGCGAAGTTGGCCGAGCCGCAATTAATTGGGCAGGTTGTTTGTTTTTCTTTCGGTGGATGGGTTTCTCCGGTTGCAGTCTGGTAATGAACTGAGTACCCTTAATCTCTCAAGACTCGCGCGAGGCCACACAAACATCACAATGTCTCGAGTCAATACCACGAAAATGGTTGAAAAAGGCGCTTTCAGTACGGGATTTGAAAATATACAGTTCCCATCATGATCAGATACCAATCATATTACATTCAGAATCATATTTGAACTTCATCCAGCATGCCAGGATATCGGGCTGAACAGCAGCTGCTAGTACCGAAGCGCACATATAAAGATGATAGTACTAAAGATTTCGGAGGTCACCAGCCGCAAAGCTTGTGAAGAAGACGTTGGACTCGTTCATTGTCTTTGCGAAAGTGCCAACAAACCATTCGGGTTGGGGCATTTGTCCTGCGTGTCCTACCTCGGCGAACATGATCACATTGGTGAAGATCATTCCAGCCACCTAAAAACCGGCTCGTTGTGCATACAATGTACAGTGAAAAACATTTAAAAGTATCATAAAGGGTCTGGAAACTAAAACTGGCTACGAAATGGTCTGACTTTCTCGGCAATCATTACGGCCCTCTACGGCAGGACATATATGAGAAAACTGGCATAGGCCAACAGAAATCAGTGCAAAATTAAATGCAAATACGTTCCAAAGAAGTGGAAATGCAGATATGTACATTAATTACAGAGAACTGAAAATGATGATAACAAAGTACGAGCACATGCATGGTATAGTCAGTATTAGAGACGTATAACGGTCTAGATACTTTATTAATATGCAGACACTCTGAACATAGTTACAGGCAGCGTATCGTCTTGAAATCGGCACTAGGATGGGCAGATAAGGTTATCGTTAATTTCCACCCCTCTACGCTGTGCCTTACCGCCAAGCAGAGCTCTCGTGAAAGCGTGAGACCTCCAACAGAGATTCCAGTGCGACTGGTACTCGCTTCATCTTTAAGGATTTTGAACCCTTCGAATTCTTTTTCGAATGCGCACGTTTTCAGCATAGTGGACCAGTCATGAATCTGTTAAACAGACCAGTTTCAAGTTTCAACAGTCTTCATGGAATGAATCATGTTATACATCCAAAATTAACCAGAAACCCAAAAGATAACGTTCAAAAAGGAGAATGATTCTGCTGTCGTACCATTTCGTGCAGCCTCAGGAAGGTCACAGCAGTGATTGAGAGGGAAATTGAGTAGCGTGCCACAAAAAGTAGGTCGGACCACATTATCCGTCGCTCCACGGCATAATAGCCTCCGATTTTATAAGCAAACAGTAGAGTCCAGATGACGTACTGCGACACGTAAACAAAATTAAACATAGAGAACTGGTGATCAAACCATGCCGTGTGTTTAAGAATAATGTGGTATTTCCTCAGAAATGCAACTTCTTCTTTGGAGTTTGGCGATGCAGAAAAGGTCTTACGAAGTGTAAGAGTTAACTCCGATAGCAAAATCGTTGTGAACCATATCAAGCTCTCAAGGAGCACTTTCCAAGTACCCCCGAGCCGCCAGTACATCACATAAATTCCGGTAAAGACATAGCAGTTTATTTCAGCACACCGCTGAGACTGATCGAAATACTTTGGAAGATCAGTATAAATGCTGACAATGGTCGTAATACCCATATTTAGCAACAACCAGCATGTGACTAAAACAGCCAGATTGCGTTTTTGTCTTGTTGTAAGGCAGATACTGAATGTTCTGTCAAATGCAGCCAGCGAGGTCGGAATGTTTTTGCTGATCATCCATCCCGTGCAGACTGCAACAACGATAGTCAAAGGGTTCAATAATTCGAGTACAGACAGCAAAAAGACAGTAAAACTTGTAAGTGTGCCATTCTGGGGCTGTAGATATGATCCGTATACCTGGGCGGCGATTATTGCCAAAGCCTGCACAAGGCCAAAAAAGTTGGCTGTCCTGGAAACTGTTACCGAAACAGGATAAAGTTGTCCAGGAAATGCACTAAACCCCATAACCCAAAGAGCCGTAAACCAGGTTTTATACATCGATGCAATGAATGCCATCATGCAACCCTTTATGCACTTCGCACTTAACAAAATTACCGAATGCTGAACGATCAACAATATCGGAGTTATTAACTGGCATAACTTAACACGAATCTGCGCTGAATTACTGAATGGGAAAATAGAAGCTGTTCAAGTACGGACCGGTCCTGATGATTCGTATTTTCCTTTACCAACAGCGTTTGGTATATTGCGACCAGAAAATGTTATAGACTAGTTTCTGGCAGAGTGTTGTTATCAATATGGTACCCTGTACAAACCGACTTAACGATTGATATTGAAATATACGAACATTAGCGCAATCCATCAGAAGATCGCGCGGACGACTTATGGATGAAACTGCAGCTTCGACAGCACGGTTGGCATGTTTATGTTATTAATTTCCATTTCGATGGATGTATTTCCCCAGTTGCAATCCAGTAATATTGGTATAAGCAAAGAGCATCCCCAAACTAAGAAGACTATTCGTTATCCGAAGCACTCGCGAGTTGAGTCAACACCGACCGGAGAATGGTTCTGAAAGCTCACTTTCAATAAGGGATTTGAAAATACAGAGTCCGATAGGTACTCTACCAATCAAGATTATTACAGTTGGCGTTATCGTTAAAGTCCCTTCAGTGTGACCTCTTGGCGGTAGGAGCATTTTCAGCACAACTTCAGCACAAATAAGGCAGCTACTGAATGTCCTGTCAAGTGCAGCAACGATATTAGGAATGTTCAAGCTGATGATCCATCCATTGCAAAGTTTGCACTGCAAACCGCAACACCTACAGTTACAGGGATCAAACATTCGAGTACAATTAGCAGAACTGCAGTAAAACTTGCAAGTGCGTAATATAAGACCCGTACACCGAGGCAGCGACAACTGCCAAAGCCTGCACAAGGCCAAAGCAGTTGGCTGTTTTGGAAACTGTCAGCGGGACAGGATGGAGTTGTCCTGGAAATGCACTGAATCCCATAATCCACAGAGCCGTCAACCAGATTTTATATATGAATGCAATGAATGCCATCATGCAAAACTTGATATACGTACTTCGCAAACCGAATGCTGAAAGATCTACAATATCAGTACAAACAATTTAGCACAAATTTGCAAAGAACTGCATACGGCAGGGAAAAAAACAAAGGAGCTATTTACCATACGGACCGGTAGTCATCGTTCATATTTTCGTGTACCAAATAACGCTTGATATACAGACAGTGCGGTTAGAAAATGTTACAGAGAAAAGGGTTTTTATTATTCTGGTATGTCTAACTAAAGGACCGGATTGATGCAGGAATATCTAAACATTACGCAGTTCATCGAAAGATCTCTCGGACGACTTTTGGATGAAAGTGTCGCATCGGAAGCGTCTGTTTAACAAGTTTGTTTGTTTTTCTTTCGGTGGATGCGTTTCCTTACACGTTAGCTGCAATCCAGTAATATTCGCAAGTTCGCATATGCATAGAATACCTTCAGGCTCCCAAGATAATTCGTCATCCGAGACACTCGGAAGTCGAGTCAGTGCCAGGAGAATGTTTTGCAACCTTCGCTTTCCATAGGGATTTGAAAATATGTAGCTCAAGTCCATGATGTTACTTTCGGATTACCGATGTTACGTCCGGTGTATACTTATGTAAATCTCATTCATTGTCAGTACGAGTACATAATTATGAACTGTTTGCGGTAGAAGCACTTTCAGACTGAATGTTACAGGGCAACCAGGAAATCAAGGCACAGCATCGTGCTTGTATATCTGTCCGCAAAGGAGGCAGTAAAACTTCCGGTTCCATAACTGTGCATCCTAAATTTTAGAGACTTTATGGGATCGACCCCGGAAAGGAGCGAAGCTGCTTTTTAGGAATCTGATTTACAAAGTTTTTTGTGAACAGTTTTAATTTCAAAAGTGCAGTTTGCACTTTCTGGATCTGCGATGGCATGTTCCAATCTTTTTTTAAACAGCATCTCTTTATTTTTTGCCCAGCTGTACATTAGTTCAATACACCATGTTGACAGAATCCAGTTGATCCTTACAGGCAAGGAACAATTGTAATTGTGTCGTGGAAATTCCGGCTAACTATGAATGGACTGTGTTTTTGTCAAAACGGCATACCAAAGGATTGGTCGCATCGGCTTGCTTTCCAGAGAATCCCATTGGTGTGCGAACATCTGATTCTTGGTGTGCGCTGTGTGCATCTCTGTATTGAATCTGTATGTAAATTACAAGCATAAATTAGAAGTATTGCAGTGCGAACGCTTGCGTAAGTTATCTCCGTCTTCTACCTTCGAAGCTTATAATTTTTTCTTGGGAATTGTTTTTGTGTATGACACGTAACACGTTTTCGATAGCTCGTGCAGATCGAAAATACTTACTATCCTGACGGATTTGTTCTGCAAAGCTGCGTTTTTCTGTCCAGCTCTTCGACAAACCTCTTCCAGTTCCAGCCATGGATGAATCGCAGACCGCTTCGATCTGGGGATGGCGGGGCGCAACATCTGAAGTCAGCCTCCGCCTGAAACGTATTCTTGGAACTGGCGAACGGAGTGATGTTCAGTTTGTAGTTGGACGCCAGCATGGAGAGGAACGAGTCTTTCGAGCACATTCGTACGTAAGCCCAGGTTCAGTTTGTAGCTTACTAAGTAATAAAAGGGAGTAGTTGATATGTGTCTAATTTCGTAATTCGTAGATTCATGCTCAGTCTCGGGAGCGATGTGTTTGATACAATGTTTTACGGAGAGATGCCTCTGACCACTGAGAAACCCATCGAGCTCCCCGACATTCTGCCCCAGGCCTTCGATATCATGCTCAAGTATGCGGAGTCGCGGGAGCCCATTAATCCGCAATTTGAATCACTCATTTTATGACTGTAGGTATTTGTACACGGATGTCGTCGAGAATCTCAATATGTTGAACGCCTTGCCAACCTTGTACTGCGGTAAGAAGTACGGTATCCCGAAGCTGGTCGATATGTGCGCCGAATATGCCATTGAGAACGTCGACAAGACCACCTGCCTCCCTACACTGGAAGCTGTAAGTTGACCAATAACAAATATTGAAAGTTATATCGACTGTCATCGAGTTGATAAAAGCAGCGGGTCTGGGGGCGCCCAGGAAGGGCGGGCATTTTTACGACATCCTTGGGGGGTAGCAGCAGAGTAAGGGGGATAAAATGTTCAACACACACATGATCAAAATTAATAAGCCGTTTATTTACGCCAGAAGGTTTCCGGAACATAAGAAAATTTCTTATGTTGCGAAAACTTTCTTGCGTGAATTTCGTAAAGAAGATCGAAAAAATTCTGCAAAAAGTGCGCTTCTCGGTCGAACTAATTGGCTGTTGAGACCGCCCCCCACGCCGCTCACATTATGGCTACTAAAGCACTTTTGTGTTTCCCATAGGCAAAGGATTTGGATGCCGAGACCGTCGCTGTCAGGTGCCTGCAGATCGTGGATACGTACTGCAGCGAGCTTTTGCAGACGGAGGCATTTACGCAGATTCGATTGGACACACTGAAAGAAATATTCATTCGAGATACGCTCATTGCCAAAGAAGAGGAAGTCTACAAAGCCGCAGAACGGTCAGTTCAGAAGCCGTGTGAAGTAATACCATTTGCTCTTCCATTTCTTTATCGGATGCTAGTTTCTGTCTTAGGTGGGCCGCAGAGGCGTGCCGAACCAATCAGTTTGAGCCAACTGCCGCCAATTATCGTCGCGTTCTTGGAGAGGCATTGTATTCGGTCCGGTTTCCGCTGATGGATGATGGGCAACTTTTCAATGGTCCGGGAGCTGTAAGTGTATTTTTTGCTTTAACTGCTTTTAACGGTGCGTTTTGCAATCATTTTCATGTCTGACCATTTATTTCCTGCAAAGAAATGACGCGCGGATGGTATTTAGACTGGATTGTTGCTGAATGAGGAATTACTAAAAATCTGCCAGTCCAAGCATGCCGTCAGAAAGCCGGACATTCCGTTCTCGGGAATTCCTCGGACATCGAACATCACATTTTGTGATCGCCAGTGGCATGTTCTGGGTGGTTCCGATGTCAACCCGCTGAAACCGAACGTTTTTGTTGATAACAACGGGCGCCTCCATCTTCGATTTTCGCAGCACGAGGGTGTTTGGAAGGAGCTCAAGTCCGGTCAACTGACGCTCTGGGTTTTGGCCGTTACGAGTTCCAGATCGAGGGCCTGGACAAGTTGGACTCTAATGTTGACATGGCCCTCTACAGTCAAGCTGAGAACGAATCACGTGTTGGTATCGATTTTGCTCAATTGGCGGAAGATGGCGCAAGGCACCAGAATCGGTGTATGGTCAGATTCTCGATGCGTGGCCTGAATGCTGCTGGACCCTTTCCTGCGAATCTTCCTCGCTCTGACACGACTGTCGTGATGGAAACGAACACGACGCATTCCTATCGGTGGAGACCGACCCACGTCTGGTTTTATTCCCAGCGGGGCCACCAACACAGTAACAATAATCAAGCATTTCATGATTGGTATTATAGGACTGCCAGACCAGCTATCCCCCTGAAAGCGCTTCCAGTTTTCATTAGTCTTGCAAGTCGCCGGAGCGATGTGCCGTCCTTCGGGAAAGAGGTGGAGATTATTGTGCATTCTTTTCGCTTTTATCCCTTCGAATGACCGCGCAGTACACTCAGTTCACAGTTCTTTATTCACGTCTGTTATCTATTAACTGCTGTATAATTTGCGGGTTTTGATCGTTTGATTCACCTGTTCATTGATTAATTGCCGTAGAACTGGCACTTACTGTAGTATACTTGTACTCGTTTGCCTGCCGGCTTGTGTTCTTTTTAATCTGTGGTGGTAGGTTGCTGGACAGGCTATTAATATTATCAGATTCTTTGCATTCTTCTCATTTGGCTTGTATTAAGAGTGATGTCCGGTAATGTGTTATTAACTCTTTTACCACAATGGATGAACACCGAGCAAAATTGTAGTGGAATTTTTACTCAGTACATACGCGGTAATCGATGCACTTGACGTAATCGGTAATCGCGACATGCCTATTAAAGTTCCGAACGTTTGCGGTAGTTAAACATCCTTGTTGTGCCGACATATTTGCAAAGTCCTCAGTTACACGGTAGAACTTCCACCCCTATGTAAACAGTAATCGACGATCATCTGAATCAACATACGAGCTAACGTAGAGGCCAGCTGAAACAGTTTGTTATTAAGAACTTGGGCCTGTTGAAAAAACAAACACACAACTGGAAATTACCGAAACGACTGAATTATGGAAACTCTACTGATCTCGCAGTTAAGGTATCGTCCCTGTTTGTAGCGACTGTACTGGAATCAGTCTGCTTGTAAGCTCAGTAAGACTGTAGACTAACGTGTCAACCTTTAAAGAAATGTCCAGAAAGATGACTGACAATCTGGTTCTTAAGAAGGAACCGCATTCGCACGTCTTCATTTGTAAGGTAAGTAACATATGGCTGGTCTTTCTACAACTAACCGGTCTGTTCTACTTCCCATTTCGGAACGCACCCATAAAAACAGCCGCTATGACTAGTGCCATGATTACCTACGCATCTGTTCAGTTTCTGGTGCAGCTATTCTATGCTTATGATTTCACCCTAAACTACGATAATGATCGAACCCATCCCAGCTTCGGCACACTGGGTTTGCACTGTCTACGATACGTCTACTGTTTCTCCACCGTTTTTTATATCTATCGAATGTGGAAATCAAGAGATATGATTTCAACCGTCATTCACCGAATGGATGTGACCTTCTCCAAGTATTTCTCTATTAAAGATAGAGTTCTCACCGTCACCGCTGTGGTTCTTTTGTTGACTCTGCTGCTGACAGCAACACTTTTACAAATGGTCACCTGGGATCTGGACCCGGTATTTACTAGCGATTTTGAACGTTATCGCACCAAATATGGAGGAATATTTCTCTGGAAAAACGCCTCTCACATAGTTGTTGTGTACAATTTCTTCTATCGATTGAATTTCTTCGGACGAGACGTTTTGCAATGGTTTATTATTTTTCTGACATTTTTCTCCAGTTTTTTGTTCTACCGTATCAGAAATCAGTCAGAGCAAAAGGGAGATGCAGCGCCCAATGTGGAATCTCTGTATTCCGAAGCGTCGATTCTTTCTGATGGGATGAAACAGCTGGACGATTGCTTATCGTCCATAACATTCTTCTGCTGCTTGGATCTTCTGGGATGGATAGTGTACTCGTCATACTCACTGAATCGCGATTTCCGACAAGACAGAGATATTGTCATTACGGATGTTGTTCTTCTGGTGCTGGATATCACGACACTGGGGATGCATATCGTGGCGATGGTATGCAGTCATGAACAGGTTAGGTCAACATATCTACAGCTAATCGATACAAATATCAAGCCCACTGTTTTAGGGGCACAGGACGGCTGAAGTGCTGCAGAATATGGACTCTTCTAGCAATAAGGCAACGGCACTGGTCATATGTGGTGAAGGACATGCACATGGTATTAAACCACTCAAACCAGCATGTTTTACGTTTGGTGGTGTTTCCATTACGCGCGAAACCGGTTTTGCTGTAAGTCATACCTGCACTCTTACGGGACTGGGAGTGATAAACTGTGAAACCTTTTTCAGGCTGTTGGGGGCATTGTGAGCTACGTCCTCTTATTTGCGGAACTATCCGACAAAGAGTCACCTATACTGGAGAACAATCTGGTTGGAACTTCAAGAATGATTTCGGAACTGATGACCGTGCTCTGTTCAAACCTAACCAATCAAGGGAATCTGGATCACATATGTAGCAAATATATGCACTAGAGTCTGTAATCTAAATCTGAGCAGACAAAGCCACAGTCTTCTTATGGCAGCGCAGTATTGCAGGATATTGTTGATTAGTTAGTTGTTGGGGCTTTCTGTTGTAGACAACACTTGAAAAAAAATTGAGTTGACCTTAGATCAACTTGTGTATCCGATGTTCCCATCATGATCATTAAACTCGGTAAGAGCAGGCAGTTGTAAGCTGAATTTGTACTCTGTTAGATGCAGAGTTCCAAGTTGATTGTTTCGCGCAGCGAGAGGAGTGGCTCATGCTCATTTGATCAGTTAGCTCCACATGTCAAAAGTGCCTGAAAGCTGCCATAAAATCTCAAGCAGGTAACGTTATAGTGACATTTCAGCTACACCGGCTGTCCTGTTGTACAGCACTTCATGCAGTTCAGATATCCTATATGCCAAACCAAGAGTAGATTTATATATCATTGAATAAGCTAGTGGCCAGACAAGCAGGGTTTTTTTGCTCCATGCGAGTCCCATCTGTTTCTGCTCGCTCGGTGGTGCATAACTCTTTTTTTAAGAAGCCAGAACCATGACGGAAAATCTCAAAAGCAAGCCGGCAAGATCCTCGGGCTTTATCACGAAAGTCATGGTTCCGTGGCTCATAATACTACAAGTTACTGGATTCTTTTGCTGGTCATTTCCCAATTCAAAATTTGCTAGGACTGCACTGTCCGTATACATGATGCTCTACAGCGGAATACAGTTCCTTGTCCAAGGGTTCTACGCTTATCACTTTTCATTAGACCACCTGTCCATCGAAGGAAAGTCTTCCGTCAGTTTTGGAGTCTCAGCGTTGGGCTTGCTGCGGTACGTATTCTTCATATCGACCTTTATATGCATTGGAAGAATGTGGAAGTGCAGTGGCGATATTGAGAGGTTGTTACACTTTATTGACGATGAGCATTCCATGCATCTCACGGCGAAAAAGAAGACATGGATCGTACTTTCCGTTGTGATCTGCTTCGCAGTTCTGGGTGTGGTGTTCGCCAACGCAATCTATGTTTGGGACATGGGGCCGACTTTTCAAGTGGATTTACTTATGTACCAAAATCGTTACGGTGGAATTTTCTTGTGGAAAAGTTCTGAAGTGCTGTTAAGGTGCTATAACGTTTTTGTCCGCCTGAATATGATCGGCAGAGTAAATATTCTGCTCTTTAATTTGTTTGTTTGCTTCCTGACGGGATCCATTTATTCCGGCCTAAGATCAAAAATGTCGACGCAACATGATAGTCCGGCAACCACGATGGCCGTTTTCAATTCCTTTGTGCAGCTGTCGGGAATTGTTACGGTGCTGGATGGTCATCTTTCCATTATCACTTTCTTTGGGTGTCTGGATCATCTGGGATTGACCATTGATACGTCGTTCGGCATTAGTGGCAACCTTAAGGTAAGTAAGGTACATTGTTTCTGCTATTTTGCACAAATCGTAACTGTACGACATACGAGCATATGTGCACTGTACAGTCTGTACGGTACTGCAGTCAGCAGCAGAGTACAATGTTGATTGTGTACGAGCACATGCTCGTATATCATGCACATGCACTAACGGGCGGAACTTGTCATTATCTGTATTGTTTATATTCTAAGACTAACTTCCGGTGTACGAAGAAAATAGATAAGAACAAACGTGCGAAACAAAGGTGCACAAGTCCCCTCAACTTTTTGCGAAACATGTTAATCTAGCGCACTACTGCAGCGATCAGATACATATTCAATTTGGCTTGATGAACTTTCACTTTCAGGGCGGGAAACCTGTTCCCATTTTTGATTCTGTCCTTTTGGCGTTTGGTCTCTTTATACTGGGTTCCAGCATCTGTGCACTCGTATACAACCATGAACAGGTAATTTAACCAGGACTGCTAAATACGTACAGGTAAAAAAAGCAGATTTCAGATTTTAACGAAGGATGTGTGTAACAGCGCTGTGTAGAATATCGCTGTGCAGCTGTTTAGTTTAGTAAACAGTGTTTACTAATACTTTAGGGCAAACTAACCATGGAAGTATTGGACGAGAAGTTATCCGTTTCTGATGAACTCTGCGGAGAACGCGTAATCAAACTGCGAAAGATGCGCTGCTTTTCGCATCCTGGATGTTTCACGCTTGGAGGTATCGCTATCACACGCGAAGCTGCATTTGCGGTAAGACTGATCTGTATTTGTACACTGGCAGAGAAAAGTATGACGTCTTCTAATATTACAACAGGCTGTCGGAAGTGCGCTGAGTTATGTACTTCTGTTTGCGGAGTTGGCGTCGCCAACTCAGCTCGCCAACTTGGCGAGCAAAGATCCTGTCCAGCAAGAAATCTCTCGGACGACCATCGAGCAAGTCTTAACGCTATGTGGGAAAGCCACGCGTTCTGATAATCACACTGTCTAAGGGAACATGGAAGAAATGCTGTTGTGTCCGGAATGTGACTGTAAATGAGTTCTGGCTAAAAAAATGTCAGACACCTTTTATGTGTTCTTTTTAACAACTGAATGGACAGAAGTGATCATATGATCAACCTTGATTACATGTCGTAACACAGGTCCAAAGCCACATCCAGATGGTTGGAAACAAACCTAACACCAACAATGTTCCGTCAAGATTTGTTAGAGACTACGTTACTTTGGTGCAATGTTAAAATCATACTGTATAAAATATATGTGTATTTATTTCCCGTCACGGTTATACTGTAAGTCTGTAACGGTGCCCTGCAGAAGCCGACAAACAAAATTTAATAGCAACATGACAGCGCAGTTTAGTATTTACTCACCTACATTGTTCTGTGCCTGAAACCGGCACAGAACTGCCCGAAATTCAAAGCGTGTAAGTTACTGTCACATGCGAAAAATATCCGTCAAACTATGGGATCTGTTACTGACTCATGAATTAGTCAGTCATAATAAGGACGCAGTATACTGTGGCGCGTTAAATTTAGACAGCACGGGTGCAGGTTTCAATATACATTGATCAGTTTTCAAAAGAAATAGTAAAAACTTAATAAAATGGCAATTTCTCTCAATGTATCAAGCGGGAACGCATCTGCAACGGCATCTAATTCCGACGAAAACGAAGTATATTATTATTTATCAATAATTCTATGGTTCGTAACACTGCTGCCAAATGGTTTCGTACTGCTGTTGCTTACCAAACGTCGACATCTTATCACACCATTTACAGTCTATATTATTTCACTGTTGATTTCAAATATCCT
The DNA here is from genome assembly GCA_034698045.1 of Paramacrobiotus richtersi. Taxonomy (NCBI): domain Eukaryota; kingdom Metazoa; phylum Tardigrada; class Eutardigrada; order Parachela; family Macrobiotidae; genus Paramacrobiotus; species Paramacrobiotus richtersi. Next base: position 15,193 of record JAQGAU010000380.1, read on the forward strand.
GGCCGACAACGTTTGCATGCTTCCTTATTCAGTTATCACTACGATCATTGGAACAGATGACACTAAAGGCAGCCTAGCCATTTGTGCTTTCTATCAGTACGGTAATTGGATAATTCTTGGCATCACAATGTACAATCATGTGCTGATTACCATGAACAGACTGTGGGCAGTGTACTTTCCAATACATTACCGACAAAACCACAATATGAAAACTGCAACGCTAATTTGTCTTGGAGTATGGACCGCAGTTCATCTACTTGTTTCACCAATGATTGTGATAGACCTGCTGTACGATCCTGCAGGAATTCCCGGCTGTTGGTTCCACACAGAATTACCGGAACAGGCGATGGAAGTTTACAAGAACAGCATCGGCTTAGTCCTATACGCCTTTCCTATGGTTTTCATCATCGGAGCATACCCATGCATTTTCTGGAAGGCAATGAGAAAACGAAAAAGAAGCTGGATCAGTAAGACTGAACCAGTAACCGAAGCTGTTTCACACTTTCGTGAAACATTCGTGACGAGACCTCGCTCGAAGGACTCCACCCGGTCGTTTCTGGCGATGACCTTTATGACGATTAGTGTTGTATTTTGCTACCTTCCGTCAAATCTGCCGTTCATTATTCGCCAGTTCATTGACTTTACCGAACCCGACTGGATGACTTATCTCGAAGAAATCACGTATTATATCCAAGCAGTAGTCGATCCACTTGTATTTAGTTTATGCTTGTCTGACATCCGACAAGAAATACTGAGTATATTCCGTATGACGCTTGTCATATTTCGCTAGGATCCTTCTTGTTACATGTACAGTTGTTGCTTAACCATTTGCTGCATTTTCGTTTTGAATTAAATTATGCTTCTTTTACTCCTTCAAGGAACAATCGTTGCACTAATAAAGCAATCGTTGTAGTGATTTAACTGCGCAGAAAAAGTTGCTTGTGACAGATACCCGTCCACAGCGATCCTTGTAAAGCGACCGTTGGATACCGGTTCCACAAGCCGACGCCACATTGATTGCCATTTGACACCCCGTCTCAGCCGTATGTGACACCTTCAACACAATTAAGGGTGCGTCCCGATTTCGAAGTGAATCTGCACACGGAACGGGGGCGTGGCTAAACGAATGATACGGGGCCGTAACCAGCTCATGTAGGTGGCTTCGTGAACCGTATCTTCGTTTGGCCACGCCCACGTTATACCGTTCCTGGATTTGCTTTGAATTCGAGACCCACCCTAAGCGATAACAGTCAGTGTAATGCTTTTTCTTTTAGTAAACGAATGACTATAATAAAGCTACTTACGGTTTGCCCCATGACGTTGTAACGTAACTTTCTTGATAATCCAGTAATCGATTTCGCTCCTGTTCATTCCAAATCCGACGGTCGGCAACGCGTGACTATCATTGTCGGATTGAATTGTCACAACTCGGATCATTCAAAAGTCAAAAGAATCTGCACGCTGTTGGGCGAAATTGTTGACTGAGGAATAAAAAAAATAATTAGGTCTGTCGTCAGTTCGCTACTTGTTAGGGTCACAAGAGCAGACTACAGCAATCGCAGTGACACTATCGTTTAGTGCAGTTTGGGAACAGCGTTTATTTTAGGACTGTGCCTTCATAAACACTTAAGGCTTTAATATGTTCGCTGCCCAAATAAAACGAGTTGTACTCACTTTGTGGCAACTGCGCAAGCGCAAAAGTGAAACCTACAACAGTTGCATTTTAAGTATTGCATTCAAGGTTTCCCTTGGGGGACTCGCTAACCTAAGAGATTATATGTATCCACCAATATTTGTATTTCCTGTAGCTAACTGTGAAGCCGCCTTGCAGAATTTTGCTGGCAAATATCTGTCAGTCATAGTACCGGTATTATTCGTATTTTTATTACCGCGCTAGACAGAAACGCTGTACAGAAATGGAGACATTTGTCGTTAATATATCAAGCACGAACGAATCTGTAGCTGCATACGATTCCAACGAAAATGAAGCATATTTTTTCTTATCAATATTTCTATGGTGTATGACACTGCTTCCTAACTGCTTCGTTCTGATCTTGTTAGCGAGCCGTCGGCATCTTATTACACCATTCACTGTTTATGTCATTTCCCTATTAATTTCAAATATAATCGCTGATAATGTCTGCATGCTCCCTTATTCAGTTCTCACTGAGATCGTTCCAACAGATGATGCTTACGGCAGGCTTATCATTTGTGCTGTGTATTTGTACGGCGATTGGGTAATTCTTGGGATCACAATGTTCAACCATGTGTTGATTACAATGAACAGACTGTGGGCAGTGTACTTCCCGCTACATTACCGACAACAGCACAATATGAAAACTGCAAAGCTGATTTGTCTAGGAGTATGGACGGCAGTTCATCTACTTGTTTTACCAATGATTGTGGTAGACCTGCTGTACGATCCAGCAGGAATCCCCGGCTGTTTTTTCAACACAGAATTACCGGCGATGAAAGTGTACAAGAACAGCATCGGCTTGATCCTATACGCGTTTCCCATTGTTTTTATCATTGGAGCATATCCATGTATTTTCTGGAAGACAGTAATAAAGCGAAAGATAATTCGCAGCGGTAAAGCAGAATCAGTGACCGAAGCTGAGTCACACTTTCGTGGCGCACTTGTGAAAAAATCGCGGTCCAAAGATTCCACTCGGTCGTTTCTGGCTTTGACTTTTATGACGATTAGTGTTGTTTTTTGCTACCTTCCATCGAATCTGCCGTTTATTATTCGCCAGTTCACTGATTTCAAAGAACCCGAATGGATGCTTTATATCGAGGAAGTCACATATTATATCCAAGCAGTTGTCGATCCTTTGGTTTTTAGCCTATGCCTGTCTGATATCCGGCACGAAATATTGAATGTATTCCGCAGGGTTCTCGTCAAATTTCGCTAATTTACTTCTTCTGTACCTTTGCGTATACTTTTTTCCTTACCTTTCCCAGAAATAAAATATTGCAAGGATTGCTCTGTTCCGTAATAAGGAGTAGAAGAAACATAATTCAATTTAACGCTTTCGAACGAACCGCACTGATTTGCCGCTTTGGGATACCGGGGCAAGTAATCGGTTACTGGGCAATGTCCGAACGGTGCAAAGTTAGCCGTTGGTCACCCAGCACTTCGATACAAGCCGCGCCGGACACCCCCAAAGCGGAACGCCAGCCCCAACCGCGCGGAAAGAAACAAAAAACCGGGAGAAAAAAAAACAGTAGCGAAATAATGTGGGAAACAAAATCTGCACATTCACAGAACCACCATTTCCGCAGGTGATATCAACAAAATCAAAAAGAAACGATAATGGGCATAGGTGAACCACGAGGCCCCGTGAACTGCGGAAGCCGTATTGTGACTGCGGTTAGGGAACGGATCCCAAGGAGACAGGGCAGGATTGGTCGGATCCAGGCAGAGGCCGATAATATGCAAATGGCATAAGGCAAACGACAATCGACGAATCTTAAAACAAACATTAACAATGCGCATACACAGACAGCCTAAATGGCGTAGATGAACCATGGGTCCACGTGCATCGCGGAATCTTTCTCGCGACTGCGGTTTAGGGACTCAAGAGACATCGCCCGCAGCACTGGTTGGATCCGGGCAGAGGCTGGCAATCAGTAAGCAAACGACAATCGATGACCATGAAGCTTCAAAATAAAGATTAACAATGCGTGTACTAATCGTAATTAATTGAAAATAATTATTGTATGAACGAACGTAAGTTATGCAGTGTAAAACTACGTAAACTAAACCACTAAGCAGAAAGGCGCAGCGCATTGTCAAAAGAAAATTCGGTCATTCATGATAAAGCTGCATTTTGTTTGCTAGTTCTGTTAAGTTTGATCTGTCGCTTAAACGAACTTCGTATTCTTGATGTTATATTCTTCAGGTCAAGGTAACGATATTATCGTTATTAACTTTCAGTATTTTCCCTAAATATTCCGTAAAACTACATAATGTGTATAATAATAATTATTGTGTGCAAAAATATTATTGTATGCAAAAAATGTATAATATAATAAATCACTCAGTTACTGAAACAACGAAAGCCAACCAGGGAGTAATGAGGTATGAACGTACGAAAAGTGGATCGTTTGCTCTAGAACATTACTAATTAGATTTTTCTGCATAAGTTATCATATAAAAATTTGTAAACAAGCAAAAACATAATAAGCCACTAATCCGATATAACCATTCAATGGTGTATACACTGGCGATTTGCTAACAATTTGCATCAAACTATTGAGTAAATTGTAAGCATAAATTTGAGTACAGGGATGTAAAAACAACAGCTGCAATGATAGAAAAAATCAGGAATCGGAACAAATTAATTTTTACGGGATTATTAATTATATTACTGTTGTTTCGTAGTTTGGAATCATACGTTTATTTAACAGCCGCAAAAATAGACAGATGACGTATTTATGTGGATATGGACATATTTCTTCAGTTGGACGACACGGCTAGTACTTCTACAGCTGTATCAACTCTGTTGAATAGAACTAAATAATCATTGTTTTGTCAAATAGTACCTGCAATAAAAAGTACGTAAATACAATGTATGTTACAATGCAGACACGATAATTATTATAACCAACAAACATTTCGACAAATTACAGCTGATATATAAAAGTGGGTTATCAGAAATAAAAATGAACTGACATGTGCGAGTAAAACAACGGTCAGTCAATAAGCATTAGTTAATAAGTCAATGGTCAGGCATTTAGAAAATCAATTGTTAATTATATATTAACTGGCTATGGCCAGATGCACAAACTATATCCATAAAACACTAATCATTTCTTTATTCTTAATTGTTTTAATTAATAAAATTAAGAAAGTGGTTAATGAATTTAATACGGTTAATCTTTATTAATGGATTTAAGCGTTTCTGTTTCTCAGTGTCTTATGTCGCTTTTAGAGGGATTTAACTTGAAATGCCATTAAGTGATAAGCGATAGAAATTTTAATTAGTCGCTCACGCAATTACACTCAGCACAAGCCAAACCATATGAAACTATGGACAAGTTAGGTCGGCAGTATAGTACTGAAATTATCTCAAAATCAGGTAATGAACGATGCTTCGAAACACATCAACGAAAAATTTACAGTACCTTTATATTTTATTAGTCAGCGAAGTAGAAATAATAATTAATTGTTCCAAAACATGCAAAAAGCAGATATAAAATACGAGCATACAATACTGCCTTTAATTTTTACAAGATCAGATCAATTTCGGGTCAAGTGAATGAGAAAGAGCTTACTGTATGTATGCCCCATCCAGTAGTATCGCCTATATATGCATTCTTACAGACCGGCGTTTCACCGATTAGCGCTTAATTAGAAAAACTTGAGCAAATAGTCAGTAAAAGTGAATAAACAGCAATAAATTACGGCAATAGTAAAACAGTATCAGCGTCAGTATGGTTAATAGTATCGATGAACCTACTAAAAACTCGATCGCCTATTCGAAACAATTATTACTGAGTTAAGATTTCGTATCAGTTGATATATATTACGGACAAAACGGTTACACAAACCAGGCACGGGGATTATCCAGCTGTCATATTAGGAAACTGTTAAACAGTTTGTTGGAAATTTTATAACGAACTTATTACAGATTTTATATTTGGAAATGAAAATCAGGAAACTAAAAAACTAAAACTAAGCTCACTGATAGAAATGACCAACACTAACTGGTATATAATAATCCATGGATTGGCTACTTCATTGACACTTCGAGTTTTCGAAAGAGACATAAATCGAGCAAGTAATTAAAAACATTAAAATTCACGACATTTGCCAACAATATGGAGATAAATGAAGTTTTTGAGTATCCGTAGGACCGTATGTTTAGAAGTTTTGTTAATTAATAAACGGCGATCGAAAACCGTCATCTGATTACAAGTAAGATAAAGGAGTACGGATTGGCGCTGTAGAGAGTTAACAAAATGGTGTACGTCAGTATAAATCTGGGTATTATACAAACCGGGAAAAAATTAGAAAGAAAAGTTATTTTGCTGAAAAATTTTAAAAGAAAAAAACTACACAACTCATCCTGATAATCAATTTTTATGGATGACAAGCAAAATGTGAGGAATACATATTGCTGAGAGCGGTTTGTCGGCCAAGGACGTCGGTAATCTTGTGCTGACAGCGTCTGGCATCCGCTCGGCGACCCGGACGGCCTAGGAAAAGGTCAAAAGGAGGATCAAATAAACAGAACCATATCAGTCCATGAGGAAGATAATAATCGGCAACAGGGAGATCCTGAGACATTCCTGGTTCATTCGAAAGGTCAATTCCACGATTGGCAGGTTGAACGACACAAAATTTGTGCAAAATTTTGAGCTCTTCCAAGTAAACAATCTGCGAGTGTACTAGCAACTGTACAGTGACAAGGAACCCATACATCATGAAGTGGTCTTCGTTGCCAAGCAGTGCTTGGCAGACATAGCGCTTCGTTCTGTGTTAACAACATTTAGCGCTTTTGCGCTAAATCCTTTTAAACCGAATGTACAACAGATCGATTAACAACAACAGTAGCAGTGACCTTACTGTGACTTTATCTGCAAACACTCCGCCAACAGCATGCAGTTGACCTTAGGTCAACCTGTGCATTCGATGTTCTAAGACTTCCCTTTAATCTCTTCAGAAGCCGTCTAACAGACAGTGGTCAACTGTACTAGTGCTCTGCACGAAAGAATGGGGTACATGATATGTTATCAAAGTGTTCACTTGGTATTTACGCATCAAGGGGATCGAGTGACAGATCGCCATCTGATCAATTAGCTCAACACGTCTAGATTGGCATACGAATGTCAAACTGGCTAGGTAAGTTCTGTTCCTTTGACACTTTTGCCATACCAGCGCCTTTTCCCTCCTTGGTACGTCCATTTAGCTCAGATGTTTTGTAAGCCAAGCCAAGAGCATATGCTATTTGCCAGACAAACATCTGATGATTGAGGATCTTTGTTGCATTCGTACTTCACCCATCTATCTGTCCTCGCTTGATAGCATAACATCTCGCTCATTCAAGAAGCTAGAATCTTTTCGCCCAAAAAAAATTAGGCGCGTGATGGAAAAGGTCAGCAGCAAGCCAAGATCCTCGAGGTTCATCGTGAACATTATGAGGCCGTGGCTCCTAGTATTGCAGTTGACTGGTTTCTTCTATTTCTCCTTTCCCAATTCAAAACTCGCTAGGGCTGCAGTACTTCTCTATATGGTTCTATACAGCTCGATACAGTTCGTTGTCCAAGGGTTCTATGCGTATCACTTTTCATTAGACTACATGTCGATCCAAGGAAAGTCTTCCAGTTTTGGGGTGGCAGCTTTGGGCTTGCTGCGATATATATTTTTCATATCGACCTTCATATGCATTCGAAAAATGTGGCACGGCAGTGGCGATGTTAAGCGGATGTTACAGTTTATTGACGAAGAGTATTCCACACATTTCACGGCGGCAAGAAAAACCTGGATCGTGCTTTCCGTTGTGGTCTGCATTGCCGCTGTGACTGCAGTTTTCTGTAACTTAATCTATGCATGGGATGTAGGATTAAGCTTTCACGCGGTGTTACTTACCTACCAAAAACGTTACGGTGGGATTTTCTTATGGAAAAGTTCTGAATCGTTGCTAATGTGTTATTTTGCTTTTGTCCGGTTGAATATGATTGGAAGAGTTATTATTCTGCTTTTTAATTTGTTCTTATGTTTCGTGACGGGGTCAATTTATTCCGGTCTAAGATCAAACATTTTGAGGGAGCAAGCCAGTCCGGCAACCACTATGGCCGGTTTCAGTTCATTTATGCAGCTATCGGGGATTATTACGGAGGTGGACAATCATCTTTCCGTTATTACCCTTTTTGGGTGCGTAGATCATCTGGGATGGACCATTGATACGGCGTTCAGTATCAGTGGTAACCTTAAGGTAAATAGATACATTATTTCGAGGAATTCGTAAAGCTAGGTAGCGCAATACACGTTACACACGAAACGTATAAGTTTTACCAAAAAGCGTGCAATGCAGACATAATATTAAACAACGCAAAGGAAAATCTCGGACCTTCCCTATTTACTGTAGCTGTCTGTCTAATCTGTCTGTTTTCTCGGGAGTCTGAACATTACTGCAGTTGACAGGTACACTATCCGGCAGTTGGCAAACTTTTGTTTACACTTTACAGGATGGAACACCTGTTCCAGCGTTTGATTTTGGCCTGTTGGCTTTTGGTCTCTTTGTACTGGGTTCCACCATCTGTGCACTCGTACACACTCACGAGCAGGTAATGAGAAATAGGCAAGATTTAGAAATAATGAGTTAAAAACTATTTGTCTAATGTTAAACAAAAAGGCGCTGCATAAATGTTTACTTTAGGGCCAACTAAGCATGGAAGCACTGGACGAGAAGTTGTCCGTTTTCGACGAGCTTTGCGGAGAACGTGTATCCCACCTTCGGAAAAAGCACCTGTTTATGCATCCTGGATGTTTCACGCTGGGAGGGATAATTATCACACGTGAGGCCGCATTTGCGGTAAGGCTGACTTGAATTTTTTTTTACGAGCACGAAATTAGAATATGTGTTTTTTAATTATACCACAGGCTACCGGAGGTGCGCTGAGTTACGTACTCCTGTTTTCTGAGTTGGCAAATAAAGACCCGATCAAGCAAGAGCGCCCTCTGATGCCGATTACGCAAATATTATCATCGTGTGCGAATTACACTTGCCTTGATAATTGTACTGTCTAATGGATCATGAAAAAGTATTTGGGCGATCGCGGAGTGCCCGTGTTCAAGTTGTGGGTAAAACTTTGTAACACTTTTGCCGTTTTCGAACGGTGGACAGTTTTGCCGACGTTCGTCTGCTGTTTTCTTACAGTTTAATACTCGTAGACAAAAATTATGCGCGAGCGAGCAAGAAAAATTTTACAGACCAGACGGTACGTTCTTTTGGTTAGTGACAAATCAAGATCAATAAGGTTACGTTCGAAAATTTTCTAACGGAACACAGGCATTTTGCCGTTGGACTCAAACGGTTGGAGTTAGAGTGCAGAAACCTGTTATCCGAAGAGACCGTCTTCAAAGCAATAGTGCAATCCGAACTACTATTTTGAATTGCTGGTTAAAAGGAAAAGAGTTGTGGTCGTTTCCAATTAGCACAGAGGTCACTGCGACGGTCTCGTAGGCTTCTATGGTAACCAAGGACGGCCATAACTTTTCCATTCTAACCAATGGTTCAAAATAGGTCAAGGATATGCGCAGCCAGTTAGGCAAGAAAATTAATCTATTTTATTTGTAATTTATTTTATTTTCATTTTTAATTTCGGTGTTTATTTCAATTTTTGTTTTATTTTTATAATTATTTGTTGATGTATTGTACAATTTGTACTACTGTATTGCTTTGACTGAGTTGTACGTACTTGGTTCAACCTTCTGCTTAGCACAAATTCCTTACTGTACTGTATGTCTTGTGCTCACCGACCTCTGTGAATTTTGTGAACGAGTCGGACGCTTTAAGCAGACGCGTCGGACATACAGTGCTTAACAGCTAGTGCGCTTGGGCCACATGGCAACAACAAAAATAACAAAACAAAGAAAATATAAGTAAAAACGTGAGCGTAAGTGCAAAAGTCCGCAAGTAGCTCTTACGTAGCTGACGTAGGTGTGCAAGCACGTATGCAGCAGTCAGTTCGTATACAAAGGAAAAGCAATAGATAATTATAATTGAATATACACGAATGCACTGCTGTCAACTCTGATCGGAAAGATCCGTCACGAAACAGGAAAGAAATAGGCCACGGAATAGATCTACCAACGCAAAGTCATCGAGATGCAGAGTGCCAATGCGATGTCTATCATGGGGACAGCCCCTGCTGTGGAAACTGAGACGACATCTTTTCAATTATATCAGTTATACGAGTAATACGACCTCAGAAAGTGGTGTGCGTTTCAGCGCTTGTTCGTGCTTGGTAATAAACTTTGAAAGAAAAATAAAAAGTCACTACATAGTGTATATAGTGCGCAAGAATTTGGCTCGTGAGTAATGGCAATATAAAGTACGTCACCGAAAAGTCATCGTTTTATCAGACCTTAGAATTTGATTACTTAGTGACCAATTCGCCTTCAGTGTGATTCTGAAGTTTAAGGTGACTTATCAAGTATCGTTATGTTAGGATCGCCCAGATACTTAAATTTCTCCTCGAAATCGCAGATGCACAGAGCAGCCTTAGAGGGTCCATACAAAAGCAGGAGAGCTGCTATACGTACTGATCAGGTCACCCGCACTGCCATAATTACGCGTGTGCATATAACTGTTAGAGAGGGCGTTCCATCTACATGTGTCCACCAAATGAGCGGTTGTTCTGCAATATGGCCAAAAAGTTTTAACAGAGATGCCGCTTTGAAACTGCACATTCCTATTTGATTTGTTTGGACAATATATCAATAAATGCGCATAAATGTGATGATCATTCTGAACCAGTTTCAGCCGGAATATATGGCTGTAAAAATTTAAAAAGAAGTTTAAAATTTTTGAAATTTATTTTCAAATTTCGCACCCGTCCGTTCCGGCTGAAACTGAGGCAGGTCATCACATTTATGCGCATCAATTGATGTATTGTCCAAACAAATCGAACGGAAACGTGGTTTTTCAAAGCGCCATTTCTGTTTAAACGTTTTTACCGTATTTCAGAACAGCCGCTCATTGGGCGCACAAACGGACAACAAGACAAGCAGATATATAAGATTAGTACCAAAAATTATACTATTTCAGAAGACTAAAAGCAGGAGTAGTCAAATCGGGATTTGGCTTGTGTGCTCCGGGAAGCACCCCTTATAGACAGTGGTTTTTTCACCAAATCAATCTTGAATACGGATCTCTAGAGTCAAGAAACCTTGAGGCGGCAGCTGAAAGTGTTTCTTGTAAACATATAAGCTTCAGATTAAAGTATACGACGGGTGTATAACAATAGGTCACTAGGTATTTGAATTGCCATGTATTCAAACGAAATTCACGAAATTCATAGGTTGAAATTACGACAGCATATCGAACAACTGATTTTATTGTCAGAAATATGACTTGCTGTGGCGTATTCACTTTACGCTCTTGCTGTCAGTAAATTTAATCAAATTTTTTAGAAATTCAAAATTTCCAGTATTATCTCTTTACGTAATCGATAAAATACGACAAGCTTATGATACTTTGCCCTGTCGCTTTACACACATGTTTTTCAGACTGTACTTTCGGTGAAATAGCATGACTAAATTTCCACAGATTTATCTGCTTATTCGCCTCGTCTTCGTTAACGCAAGTGTTGATGAGCAACAGTGCACTCGCAGTGTGGTCCTTAGCAACACTGCGCCGAAAACAGTGTTTAGAATGCAAGATGTGCCCTAGTATATGTGCTGCATAATCGGCACAGTAATATCAACCAAAAAAGTATAACGTGGACCCCAGGATACAGAAATCCAATCAACCACAATTAATAACCATTGAAAAACTAAAAGCCGATAACGCTAAATATGAAACGCGCGAATTTACCGAATCGTGAGAGTGACATGATGTTTCACTCAAAAGTTTGCTCTGTGGCTCCGCACAATAATTTTGTAAATGTGCCCAGCCACGAATGGTTTCTTGTTTAACTTTAAGACGAGCGACTTGTAGTTTTCATATGTTGCCCTGGCTATTTGTGTCTGCGCGGTTGGAATTCGTATACCAATGTTTAGCACTGCTTGCGATGGGCAAAGGACCGATATAGATGATCGCGAAAACGAATTGTGCGCGCAGCATCCAGTTGTCGCACAATGCATTGAGAAAGTTCGAACGCAAACACGTGTATCATACACGTGCACGGTGTATGTATGTATCGAAACTCTCGTTTCGAAGCGATTTGTTTGAAACTTTTTCGATAAATGAAGATATATATGTAGATCGTTTTGAACCAAAACCAGCCTTGTGAGACTTTTTCGAATTTTTAAAATGAATGCTAAGATGATTGAAATTCGTTTTAAAATTTGATGGGTGTATTTATCAAGCAAGTTTCAAACAAATCGCTTCAAACCGAGAATTTTGGTACATCAGTTTGCCTTTAAACTTTTCTAACGCATTTACGTAACAGCCAATTATTGCCCGCATAATTCGTTTTAGCGCTGATCTGTATCGGTCTTTTGTCCATCACAAACAATACTGTACGTTGGTTTAAGAATTTCAACCACGGACCTGCAAAATAGCCAGCGCAAAATATGAAAATAACAGGTTAATCCTCTTAAGTGCTATATATTCGGCAAATAAAAATCATTTTCAACAGTCAAACCCAACTTATTCACATTTCTGGCTACGAAGAACTTGCAAAGACCAGAAGAGCTTCTTACTGGCAGAACCCAACCTTTTTTTGGAGCGTTTCTTCAGACTGTAACCTGTAATTTTTGACAGCTACCCACTAATCATTGGGACGACCACCGAGTACACGTCGTACTGTAGTTCACAGCATGACCCTAGTGTAACTGGCCACAACCAACGCCGTAACAGTTGAAAACGTAATATAAAAATCATCGATTCCTGACTCTGATTGTGAACCGTGCCCGCTATTGTCAAAAAACCTCTTTCGGCCTTCACTGACCAGTAGTATAGCCAAAAAACGAAGTTTTGTTAGCGTGTTTTTCTGTTAGTTCGGACTTTTTGAGAATGAGGCGCAAGCGCAGTCTGAATCGACAAAACATGATGCGATGTTTGTTTTGGTGGCCATCTAAGGAAAACATACATGAATGTTCAAAATTCTCTGCGAGCGCAGCAAACGGCTGTTGCGCAATCTCGGAATAACACTTAAACGCGAACTTGAGCAAAAATCTATCTACCAAATGAGACATTTGGTAGACGTTTTGCATCCATAAATTAAAATCGTTTTGAACAAAAATCAGCTGATTAAATTTTTTTAAAGTTTTCAAATGAACTTCAAAAGCTGTAAAATTTGTTGTAAAAAAATGTGGGACGCATAGACGCATTTTTCAGAAACGTTTCGAAATGATAGATTCAAAACGAGACTTTCGGTACCCGGGTCTGTGTTTAAAATTCCTTTAGTGATTACCCGTCATCTGGATGCTGCGCGCACAACTCGTTTGTACTTTCATGTAAGTTGGTCCTTTGATCCTGCACTAATCAATTGATTAATTCTGTACTTATTTATTCTGTTTATCTAGTTTAAATAATCACTAAATATTTATTTATTTGGCTTTTTTCTTTGCCGTGGCGAACCGACCGACAAATACAAAACTTTTCAATTTTTTATTCTTTATCTACTATAAACGGTACAAGTTATGAAGTTTCACAGTCATTAATGCGAAGCACAGCGGTCTATGAGGAGACCTTGATTTAGATTGTTATCTTGACCCATAGTCCCTAGACACCTATGTTAAGCTAACTTCCGCATCAATAACCGCGAAAATGCATAACGTTTTTCTGTTTATAGTGGATGAAGAATAAAAACTTGCCACCTGTTCATTGTCAGCAGCAATAACAGATAATAAAAAGTAGATAATGTTATCGAGGGTCGCGTATTTGTTCCCCAGTGCGGACAAACATCGTTTATTCGAATGTAATGATAGTAAAGTTAGGTAATGGTAGATGCTGAACTCTGGCAACCTCCGAGTCAGAGGGACCAACACTATTTTGCCTGAACCTGCAAGCCAAATTTTGCACAGCCTTTCTTGTGTCCGTGTGCATGGCGTCCAACATTAGTATTGTATATACAATCGGTAGCACTTTTTTCCTTGTGTATGTACTTAGCTAAAATACGTACATGCTTTAATACGCGCATGCATGCGTACGCTCACGTTTTTGTTTATATAATATGTTGTAATAATATGCTCCCGGTGTCGAGCGGCGGTCTTGGAATTCGTAGTCTGGAGAAGCTTGCCCTTCCGGCCTTTCTGGCTAGTGCTTACTCTGTGGCTAAATTGACTTCCGAGATCACCGATTTTGACCTGGAAGCATACTGCGGGGTGGGTGTGAACGAGTGGAGAATCATCACCCAGACCGATGTCCCTGCCACCGAAGCTACGGGCATCCAAAAGGCCTGGGACTTACCCGTAATACAACAAGCACTGAACCAGCTACAAGAGATGCATCAGAACGACATTTCGGGGCAAGCCAGACTCCTCGCAGTTAGTACGACAGAGTCCGGAGCATGGCTGAAAGCTTTACCTGTAGCATCGCTGGGCAATCTTCTGAACGATTCCTCCTTACGAACAGCAGTAGCCCTTCGTCTGGGCGCACCCGTATGCATATCCCACTCGTGTATATGCGGTGAACGAGCAGATGCACGAGGTTACCATGCACTGAGCTGCAAAAGAAGCGCAGGACGAAAGAAGGCACA
>JAQGAU010000381.1:0-29567 GCA_034698045.1 Paramacrobiotus richtersi
GATGCCGTAGTGGTCGTATATACGCTCCGTGAGCTCCTTCTTGGTTCCGCCGCTTGGCTTTTTGATCAGTTTCAACAACGCTTTCATCTGTTCGACGGTCTTGTACCGTTTTTTAAACTGTGATTTTGACAGAACGGACGGAGCGGACATTTCTACTCAGTGACGTGACCCTTACGTAAAATCTACGTAGTAACAAAAAACTTTTCGAAGTTGCGAGAAGAAAAAATTTCACGCACCGAGAAGAAAAAACTTGCAATTGAATTCACGCACAGAGCTGAGACAGGCTGGAACAGTACTTATATAGAGTCGAACAGGACATGCTTGACCCGGAACCGTCACCATTATCTCCAAAGTAATAATCAGATTTAGCCAAATCTTTTGCATAAAATTATAGCGATTTTTCCTGAACCACCCTTCATTATCCCGAAATTCTTCCGCTGATTTAATCTGATCGATTTTTTGATACACACGAGTTTTCAAAATTCGAACATTTTTTAAGCTAACCTCATCATTTTCCAGAAGTGATTTACCAGACTGTCTATATCTTCGACGCAAAATACGGTTGATTTCCCGAACAAGGCTAAATTTTTGCTTATGCAGTTCATTTATGACACACTCTTTGAGACCTTTACTGAAAACTTTTCCTTTAAAGAACTCGCATTTTAAAACGTGCGTGGCCTATTCAGCCAAACCATATGTAAAAAATTCCATAATCTCATGTGGTGCCCATATACCCAGTTGAGAAGAAGATATTAACTGATTAGCGAAATCGCCTAGAAAATTCTGAAAGCGAGTCTGTGCGGCTTCGGGAAACATTTGCCATTGTGGAGACTAAATTTTAGAGCGGGACGAATTACAGGAGACAGTTACAGAAATATCGACATATACGATACGAAAAACCATATCATGAAGCTGTTTGGTGAGCCGGTTCTCCTGATCGAATGGAATGGGCGGTGTGAGATTTCTCGCACCTACGTAAGGGGTAGCAGGTGTTACTGACATGGTGTTCCAAAATAATCTTTCAAAAACTGGATGGAATAATGAGAGAATTCCACGAGGAAAACGTCAGGTTTCGTAACAAATACCGCTATGTACAATGGTGCACATTGAGACAGGGACGTGAATCCCTGTCGACGAACCTGAAAAGGGAAGACAGATGCCCGATCGTACTGGGCTCTGTCTGACGAACAAAACAACAGAAAATGCCAGCTGAGGCAATAAAGGACTCTTTATTGCTAAGCTGCGCAGCACAAAACAAAGAAAGAACACTCTAGAGGGGAAACTCTCTAGGGAAGAACAGGGAGCCAGAAATATGATGTGCACTGCGCATCAATCACATCAACCCTAAATGCGGATCTGGCAAACCATGCTGGATACCGCAACTGACGAACGCGTAGGCGTAGGCGGAGCGCAGCGTAGGCGAAGACGCAGCGCCACCTGCAATGCAGCCACACGAGCCGCCGCAACCAGGCGGTAGCGGTCTCGTCACAACATGGCAAGTCAAGCGATCAGCTCAGAGCTGCGTCTTGAACTGAGCTGCGGCTTGAACTCAAGCTATATCGCATATCGCAGCATCCCAGAACATGATTTGTTTGCGAATCATGTTCGCAAACCTCATCCTAGGGGCTCCATCAGACCGCTTTCTATTTCCGCCAACGAAATTCTCTGGCTCATGATAAGCTTCCACCCCTGCGCCACACAACGACCGACTAATGCCGTTTACGCCATTATCACGCTGCTTCCGCATCGCACTAGCCCTTCTACACGACAATCCATGAACGTCATCCTCTGAAACGAGTTTTCAGCTATAATTGCACGAATTTGCTCTATCAACTTTGCACATTCCAAGGCACATTTCCACTACAATCCGAAAACTCTGATACTTGAACAATATTTCGGAAAATCAATGCAGAGCATTTCGTCATGCCCCGACGTATTTCGAACAAACGGTCTCAACCCGATTTTCTTTTTGGACTGACGCCTGCGGTTTCTTACAAGGACCGCACAGCACTAGTTTGGTTTCCCACAAGGCAGTGGTAATTTTACTAATTGTATCAGTTGTCTGCGAATCTCTCTGTGCTGTCGTACGTCAACCAATACAGCTTTCGGGAACTTAGATCGCAAAATTTTTAAGAATTCAGGCATGCCCCGGTTTAATGCAACTCCGCGCAGTGTTTTTCTGCTGCAATTAGCCTTCACCAGTTGAGGGTGCACACTTGCGCAGCCTATTGTTCCAAAGCGCATGCAGTGCAGGTTTTCTCCTGTAGAGTTCTATGTTGTGTGTGGGGTCTGTAACTGGGTTCCATTTCTCCGAAAAATGCACCAATATGCTCAAACAATAGAGAAAACATTTTGGTTAGTAGTCCCAACTACTACCTTAAATTATTGGTTTGAAAGGAAAACACTGTGACCGTTTTTAATTAAGGTGGAGTGACTAGTGGAAATTCAAACTTGGGTATTTAGCCTATTGTGTGAAGGACAGTTTGTTGTACGCCGCTCAACAGGCAGAAAACTGGAAGCGTTGTCATTACTCCAGTCTGGAGCAGCGTGGTTATTTGTTTTACCATTTAGCTGTCGAGACCCTTGGAACTCTCGGTGCGGCCTTCGTCGAATTGATTCAGTTCCTGGGAAGGAAGATCCGCACGCTGACAGGGGAGCCTCGCTCGACCTCATTTATTAGAAGCTGTTTTGGGTTAGCGTTTGTTAAAGGCGACGCTGCCGCTGTTCTGGGCATTTGCCGTCTGTTTCTCGTACTAATCGTGGTGGACGTGGTGATGCTTGTTGTTTTTTTGAAATTTGACTTTTACCTTGTAGTGTCTTTTTATGTGCCTGTGCACTTGTTTTTTGTGTCGAAAGCGAGCTCACTCAGTTCGCTCGAATCTTATTTTAGTGAAAACTGATCTCGCTCGGCTCGCTCAATGTAAAATCATGCTGTACGACAACGATGTTGAGCAATAATTGCGATAGGTAAATAACAACAAAGTAACTGTCACACTCAACGAAACAGCGCTCTCACGTCACTTGAGATGACTGTCTAGAAACAACATATCGTCGAATCTTGTCAGCTCTGACAATATGGCGTTCACTGTCAACAATAGACCCATCCAAACTGCACAGCCGCTCTAGCGGAGTGTTCGTAGCTGGCACCACCAAAACGTGTTTAGCCAAGTCAGAAAGGCCAGAAAATCTGATTTTTTCGTTTTCCCATTACTGCGACAAGGACAAGTTCTTGTTCGTAACAGGAGCTGTCAAATAAACAAAGTCTTCGTCGCCTATGCTGGTTGGCGTATGCTAAAACTGATCGTGGAGCCCGGTCTGTTACCCTGGTGCCGAGTAGGTAGATGGTCCTGCTTCCTCAGTAGTCGCAAATATTGTCATTGGAAGTCCTGTCCTCACTAAAGTGCTTTGCGGTGTGCATCTGTCAACATTATCGAAAGCTTCGTCTTTGGATCGAGGAAGCAAGCAGTCTTCTGAAAAACTTCCAGTAAGAAAATTTCTTTTGGAGGAAAGTGTTCATGCGCTTTGCCAGGGTGGAAACGCTGGGGCTTTCAAACGGAAACCTTTCTAAATACCGCCGCAACAGAAAGAATTCAGCACGCACTTCTGTAGTGTCGGCTCACAAGACGCGCTAAATTCGTTCGTAGCGTCACTAAATGGCGTTAGAGGTGCCATTATATCCTAAAGCAGTGACTTAGGACCAGGAAAAAATTCCGTGCAACTCAGGCCATCATCTCTCCGTCTCTGTAAAACAGCACGAACAGGCTCGTATTGATCAACAATACTGTGCAGCATATCAAGTGACGGAATGACACTGTTGCAACTGCAGATGAACGCAGACTACAAAAGCGGGCTTGTTATAACCTACTGCATGTTTCGAATTCCATCTTATCTCACAATCCTGCTTCATAGTACCTGCCAACTATTCATAAGACCAGCTTGCTTGAACAATGTTACAAGGGCCGGAGCTCTGTCTACGGCATCCAGGACGACACGACATACGGGTGGAGGCGTTATTATCTTGAATGGCCTTGCGGAGCAGCGGATTACTTTGAACCTCCACAGCAGATACCGCTAAAACCCGCTACAACCTCAACAACCACTTCAGGTCCGCTGTCGGACGTTAAATCACTCATTTAGGAGAGATTTCATATCGCTTTCAGATTGTAAAACAACGGAACATTTCCTAGAAGCGGTACTTCGATCGGTACCATAAGTAGATTACAGCTGTTATTAGGCCCTAAGTTGGATACCCCCCCGTGGTGAGCGCTCACCTTACGCATTACAGTACTGCGCAAAGTCTACTGCTACTGCAGCAGGAAAGTTGTTCAATTGAGGGCCAGCAACGTGCACTTATCGAACTATGGCACAGGTCGAAGTATTCCACAGACAAACTGCTTAACAGTTTGCCAGTTAGGCTATGCGTGCCTTTCGGCGCCTGGTAAATGCACACAAAAGCGGCCATACTGGGAACGCCGTCCGACTTTCGCTACCGGCTAGTGCGTGAAATCCCGATGTTGTGCGCAATAGCGCCATTTTTCGTGCCATTTTATCGGGCGCGTGTTGCTGCAATTTTCTATACCGTTGCGCGTCGAAGTGCCAACAAGCCAGCCGCAGTTCGGTGGAACTGGGTACTGGACGTTGCAGAATGCCGCACAGAAGTTTGGCTCAGTAAAAAATCTGCGGCAGCTCGGTAGTTCGAGACGTCCCGCTTAGCTCGCTCGCTTGATAATCTCTCGAGCCGCAAGGGCTCGTGAGCCGGGATGAGACTCATGGTTAGCGCAGGCCTCTGTGCAACGGTCGGTGCCATTTTCGTAGAAAGTTTTAATAGTGTGCCAATGCGCATATTTTATTAGAAATTGGTTCGACAGGGTGCCTCTGGGCAGAGCTGATCGAGATCGATCTTGTAATCTGATAACATTGTATGAATGTTGTATACTGCTTACCTCCGTGTAGTGGCAACATGTAAGCACAACCGCTGGTTGAGTTGTAAACGTAGCAAAGGCCGCCACCCGAGGCACTCGGCACTGAATGACGTTGTTCGTCGCGCCCTAGTTTCGGCAAATGTTCCAGCAATACGGGAACCCCCCGGTCTGGACAGGGGCGATGGTAAGCGTCCGGATGGACTGACCCTGATGCCCTGGAAATCCGGCATGCCTCTCGTCTGGGATGTGACGGTTGCGGATACTTTTGCTGTTTCATACATTGCTCGTACCTCTTCAACCTGCGGAGCAGCCGCTGACCAGCGAGAGCGAGAAAAGGAAACGCGATACACCGCTCTCTCGACCGGACCGCTATATAGTCCAACCAGTTGCCTTTGAGACGATGGTAAGTTGGGGGACGCAAGCAAAGTCGTTTCTAAAGGAACTTGGACGCAGAATCCGTGAGAACAATGGGAATCCTCGGACAATGGAATTCCTTCGTCAACGGATAAGTGTTGAAATCCGGCGAGGGAATGTAATCTGCGTTTTGGGGACTGTTGACACAAGCAAGGAACTGGAAGACGTATTCCTGTGTTTTAACGTCTGACTGCAGTGATTGTTGTACGCAGTTTTCTTTAGCGTATCTCACTGGAATTGTTGTTTATGGTTTTGCGTGTTGTCGCTCGAGTGAAAAAGTCATGCTATTAAAAAGTATTGGACCGCTGGTTTACCGGAATAATCCTTTAACAGTTTCACAACCACTAAAAAATGGCGACATCACTACCACTATCGAAGCCAGTCAATTATTTATCACCAAATCCATTAGCAGCATGATAAGAAAATGCTCTCATTGTGTCAAAAACACAAAAGTGAATCGATTTTGTAGTGCGCTCAACTGAGGAAGGACGACAACTGGAATGCTTTAATGAAGATCGGACACTTGTTGTATCTTCGCTTGAAAGCAAAATCGGTATCTGAAATCAAGCGTTGCAATGCGCTGCGCTTTGAAATGGACAAGGGTCAGACTGCGAAGTGGAAGAACGTGTCTGACTGGTTTTGCTCGCAATGTCCCGGTGTCATTGGAGAGAATGACCCATGCTATGGAGAGGTAAGCTCTAGAGTACATTACTAAAGGCATGTTTTGGGCACTGACGCCTGATACTTGCCAGCTTCAAATGATTGCTGCTGCTCTATTGATATCACAAAATACGTTCTCAGAGCGGTACGCCAAAAGTCGACTAGACGTTTTCCCACAAAGACATAATTTATCCTTTTTTTGAAAATCCCCACATTTACTCAGACATCCCTGTGCGGAACTTTGAAATAGGATTCTTTGCAGTCGTCCTTTTATTCGTTTGTATTCGTAAGGCGCAGCAAAACGATGCGACAAATACTTGACAAATTTTCCTGGTCCCACAATACCACATTCGATCATATAATCATATAAGAAAAACCTTCGGCTACCGTCTCTGAGTTTTTTGAGATCATGATGTAAACCAATTCGAAAGTATGCTATTCTGCTTTGCACATGCTGCTTTAAAATGGTTTTGTTGACCGCACCCTTTCCGTTTTGAGTGCTGCTCTTCGTTATTCGTTTCTGCGGTGAGTTCGGGAGTTCGTGAAAAATTTTTCTGTCGGTACGTTTGGTGGAATTTGTACAAAAACAACAAAAACCGTTTTCTATGTTTGAATTACCAGATCATTTTATTACGAATTATTTTTTGTATTTCAACGTCTCTGAGGGCCAGAGTTCCATACGGCAAAAATTTTTCCCACTGCGGTCTCTTCGCATTAAACATCTGGGAACAGGTCGGTTTATGGTGTAGTTTTGATTATTTTGTTCAGATCCGCGGTGTGTGTTTTTAAACCATTTTTTGGTTTGGTGAGGCAGACTGAGTCGGCGGATGTTCAACACCAGCGTCAGGGCATGAGCATTACAGACTGTCAGTGCGGGTCTCGAGTTCTAAGCGAATCCAGCTATGATACGTGGGCGTGGCTAAACGAAGATATGGTTCGCGAAGATACCTACATGATGTAGTTACGGCCCTGTTTCTTCTGCTAAGGCACGCACACGTGCCGCATCTACCTCTACTTCGAACTCGAGACCCACCCTTAAAGTAAAATATGTTAAGTATACTGTAAGTATCACTTTCATAGTTCTTTAGTTGTTT
This sequence comes from Paramacrobiotus richtersi, assembly GCA_034698045.1. Taxonomy (NCBI): domain Eukaryota; kingdom Metazoa; phylum Tardigrada; class Eutardigrada; order Parachela; family Macrobiotidae; genus Paramacrobiotus; species Paramacrobiotus richtersi. The sequence continues at coordinate 7,091 of JAQGAU010000381.1, forward strand.
TGTAAATCTGTGTTGTAAGCCTCGTAACCCTGGTTATGTGGAAATACGCTGACAAATCCCGCAATTTTCTGTCAGACTTTAGTTGCAGAATGATCTTCCATACTTGCGTTAACAATGTTGTAACAATCATCATATACTCAGCAGAAAAGCACGATCAACTGTTAGCCAAACTACAGACAAGGCGTAACAGTTCCTTCCATCTCACAACGCTTATCAGCTTGTGAACAGCGCATTCCTGCTAGAACATTGCCTCAATTCTCAGAGAGGAAATAAACCACCATACAGAGCAATTTATTATGCGTAAGCACTTGATCTGCTGATGTTGCGTCGTAGTCGGCTAGCCGGCAGAGTAGCAGCTGGCGCATGTGGTATATGCGGCCGGCGCGTGCAGCGTGTTCTCGTGTTATTCACGCTTACAGTGTGAAAACGTAAATGAGTTTGAGCCTAAATCTTATACACCAAGACAGAAATCCTTGATTTTATTTTGCAATACATACTGATGTCATATTTCTCACTTTTGGACCAACAGCAAGCCCTTACGCAATTTGTTACGTTTCGGTTACTATAGGACTCTCAGTTGCGTGCTACGGTGCTTATGACCGCGGCTGTAGTGCTAATCCGCCTTATGCAGTAGAGGATTGAAGCGTACGTACAGGCGGTTTAAACAAGGAAGTAGTGAAAAAACTGTTACAGAAGTGATGCAGTCGGGCACTGTTATGAGCCGTATACATGGTAAAACTATACGTACAAAGTGCAGATGCAGGCGGGCACTACAAAGTGCACAGCCAATGAAAAAATTCGAACGAGCCAATCGGAAAGCTTAGAATTCTAGATCGAGTGCAGCCGAGTGACAAGTAGTCGCCACCAAGTGCGGTAGCGAATTCTATCGGTGAAGCATATAAACTGATGCGCGGATATGAGTCAGGTGTGCAATTTCGGTCCATCGACTGTTTTTCTGAATCCGCTTACCTTCGGCACACCTTACGTTTTTTGGACGTGGGACCCCCCTGGCCTTGTAGACAGAAAAAAACTGTATTTACTTGAAAGATCAAATTGTGGGAAAAAAACTGTCCGGAATTTTCCGGATTTACCAAAGTATTTTTTTTTAACCATAGTCGCCTATGAGCAGAGTGGTGTAAGCTCCTCAGTAAACCCAGTCTGTGGCTGTGGCATTTCGCGAATTTGATTGGCTTTTTGTATAGTTCGACAGAGCGCAATAACAACTGATGGATGGGAAACCAATATACTTCAACCAAGGCTACAGCATATGCTACATTTTGTACGTAACACCGAATATGCAACCCATGCCCCCAATGCTGTTGCTGCAGGAGAAAAGCATATTAACGTAGGGGGAATCATCGTTACCGCAGACAAGCCTTCGCAACGCTAGTCCATGTCTGGTTTTGTTGCATCTGTCGAATTTGAAATGCTTCGCGTTGGTTTCATCGTGACTTTCTCTCGATTTTTTCTCTCGATGAACCAAAGGAAAGATAAAAAACTGCTAAGAATTATGATACCAGATAAGTGCAGATTCATGGCAGTTTGAGAAACTACGGAGCGTTTCTGTTTAGCATGGATCCTTATGGCAAGAACTAGAACCATTGCAAGTTGCGTCTGTGCAAATGCACGGTATTTGCACACGCGTCAAATAGCCTAAAAGCTGCCATGAATCTGCACGGGTCTGTATCATAATTCTAAGCAGGTTTTTCGCTTTCTTTTGGTTCATCGGAAGAAAAAACTGAGTCACGATGAAACAAACGCGACGCGTTTCAAATTCGAGAAATGCAACCAAAACAGACGTGGACTAGCGTTGCGAAGGCTTGTCTGCGGTAACGGTGATTCCACCCTACGTTAATATGCTTTTCCCCTGCAGCAAAAGCATTGGTGGCATGGGCTGCATCTGTGAAAATTTAATGATGATTCGAGAATTGACAAGAGTCACATGGTAAACATATAAACAACGAGGCTATTCCAACAACAACACGTTACTGAGTCCCCTTTGGGGCGAACATCCATACACGCACCCCAATGTTCGGGGCCAGTTCTTAGTAGTGAACATTTTATCAGTGTGGTCGGCATAAGTACCAACTCGTGCGAACAAACTATTCTTACGGCCGTTCTTAGCTGTATAAACAGACACAAATCTGACAACAATACCGTTAGACTCGATAACAGCTTTTAGATCTTCACCATATTTCCTCGGCTGTCTTGTGCAGGGTATTCTCCAGCAGGAGGAGGCCATGTAGACAGAAGTCTTTCTTGTCCTTTTCCGGTTTTGCTGGGCGTATCATCAACAACTTTGACGTAACAATGTCTGTCGCGGAAGAGAAAGATGGCGACTCGCGTGTGCCACGCACGATTTCCTTTCTGGCAACTGTAGACCAAGTTCTCTCGCTGCTTGACGGTATGTGGTGGCAAGGTCTGTCGGAGCAGGGGGGAGACGTTTTTGGCTCGCGGGTGCTGGCTTCTACTGTCTCGCTCGGGGCTTTTTTCTCAGAAGTCATCAGACTCGGCCATGATCTCTCGCTGTACGACAGTTTTTGAGGGGGAGGACTGTCGAAGCAGAGAGTAGACGATTTCAGCTCGGGAGTAGACGAACCCAGATGGCTGGGAGCGGGAGACTCAATTGTAGCTGCAAGAACTGGGGCAGCGGACACCACGGATTTTTGCAGTATTTCAAGGGAAGCCCTAAGTTCGTCTGTTTGATTTTCTGTCAGCCTGGCCTCGAGAACGGAGACGCGGATCTTGAGGATCTTGTTCTCCTTCTCGACTGCCTCAACGTCTGGCTGGATTTCTTTCACGTAATAGCTGTGAGTATTGTCCAGGTTGTCCGCAACCATTATCGCCATCTTTCGGAGGAACGGAATCAATTTGGCAAAGGACCATTGTCCGGAAGATGGGTTGTCAGGGAAGAAATCTCGGAAGGCGTATACTGAAATCTTTGGATCGTCAAGGCTGACTGACAGCTTTTCGTCAAGGCTAACTGTGGTTGCCATTATACGTCGATTTTGGCCAGCACCAGCACAGAATCGTTGATCAATTCACAAGTTCCAAAAATAGCCCAAATAAGTAAAGAAAAGTGATCTAGTCAGATAATAACCGTTTTTTTCCAAGTTACGCATACACCGCAACAGTGATGCAATGTCCGGAAATGCACACTCACAATTAGCAGGAAGACGTAGTGGCGATGTGGCCGATGGATGGGTATTCCCTAGCTAACTCACACGAATTAAGTCCCGAAGCACCGTGTCATTAAGACAACAAGATTAGCACAGTGAAATTTTCATTGAAATGTTTGAAAAGGTTGCATATTCGGTCTTACGTAAAACATGCAGCATATGCTGCAGCCTTGGTCGAAGTATACACGGAAAAATAGTGGAAAAAGTCAAAATACTATTTTTCTCAATATAACAAAGTGGTTCTTTTAATTTGGGCAAACATTCGTTTTGTAATGTGTTACGTTTTGGTTGATAACATTCCCAAACTTTGCTGGACAATAGCCAATAAAGTTCTAGCTTTAGATTACACTTTTTCCTCCCAGAGCGTTTTCTGCAGGGATCAGCCAGTGACACCCATCTTAAGGTGATGCGGTCGCTTTTTTTGGAGCTCAACAGATAACTGGTTTTAAGCAGACGATTGTCGAGAGTCATGAGGAGCAGATTTACCATGACATTTGCCAGAGTTTATTAATCGATAACCGGCTTGTGCCATAATATTTTCGATTGCTCGTTCTGGTTACCGTATTCCTGCACAAGCAGAGCTACCTCTATCCGGAAAGATCCGGTCATTTCGTATCATTTCGTATCATGTACGATGAAACTGGCTATCTTTGCGGTCCGGGAAAAAGGCCTAGACGAACCTGCCGATTATCTGTTAAACTCAGGCAAAAGAGCCCCGATGACCTTTAAACTAAGATATATAAAATTCGTCGCCTAATCAAATTTTGCAACGGAATTCAGGTCTTCGTACGCTAGTACCAGTCACAGTCGAGCTTTCGCTTTGATCGGCGATTGCTAACATTCGCCGGACTTCAGGTTTATCTGTAGTTTTGTACTTTCATGGTTCAGTTTCCTTCCTGACTTATTTTTTCAGTTCCGGCTGGAGCACTGCTCACTTATTTGTTTGACCATTTTTTTGCTATTTCGCTTTTGGCGACAGCAGTAAAAAATTTATTTTATGATTTTTTGTGCTCGACCAATGCCTGATATTTTTAGATTTTTAGTACTCGACCGTTCCAACGTACCGTTCATAGTTTTATAACCCATAGACTCCGCTCTCTAAACTTAGTTTTTGCAATTCGAATTTTGTTTTGCTCGATGACAGAATCTGTCCGCGACGGTGTTATCGGTAACACCCATTCGTTTCTCTGGAAGTTACCACTTTGTGAAACCAGTTTTTAACCATTTCAGTTAGAAGAGAAGGGAGGGAACTCATTTGGCTTTGGACATTTTCTTACCCCAAAACGAGATTGTCTAATAATATGCAACATTAAATGCATTTTTAGAACTCCGGACTAAAAAGACTCGGCACTTTAAATGTTTGTTTAATGGGGTTAACGTTTACTAGTGCAGGAATCACGATTCCTCTTACGCAAGCAGACTAGAGCCAGGGGAGAAAGACTGACACTTAAGTACAAACAACCACTCAAAATATTTAGCTACTGTTGGCAATCACGCATTAAAAAAACAAAAGCAACACAGTATATAATTATAGTCAAGAGAATCTGAAATCACGAGAACGAATCTAAATAATCGCAATGAAAATGTGAACACTTTTCCAATCGACGAAATTCAAAACGTGAGCTTGTTCGTGCTGCAGGTACACACGTCGCGTGCACCTGCAGCGCAGTTTAACAGAGAGCAAAGATAATGCCTTGCGTTCAGGCTGCATCGTATTACTTGTCTTCGGAACACGTATAGATAGCTACCTATATCTGTAGGTTTTCTGCAAGTTGCTTGTTGCAACCTCATCAGTTAACGTTCTCAAGTGCAAACTGAATAGGCTTTTCTTTCCTTTCTAAATCGACTACTGCTGAGATCGCATACTTTCAGTCCGTTGTTTAAACCAACATTTTCTCAGCAGCCATATTTTTATACTTTAGCGCCTTTCATGTTAGATATGGCACCGTTTTTACACCATTTCTACCCTATCGATTCCGGAGATATACAGTACATCCCTACACGTCCCTTGCTTCCCCGCACATCCCTTACTTTCCCGCACATTCTCGACCTCCCCGCATACGTCTTTACATCCCCAACCTCCCCACACATCCCTGGCCTCCCCGCATACAGCAAGATAAACGGGGAGGTCGAGGATGTGCAGACATATGCGGGGAGGTCGGGGATGTGTGGGGAGGTAAGGGATGTGCGGAAAGTAAGGATTGTGGGGAGGTAAAGGGTGGGCGGGGATGTCGGGGATGTGAAGGCATATGGAGGACGTACCTCCCTGGGTATCACACGGGTTGGAAGTGGTGTAAAAACGAGGCCATAGACGAAACATCATGTGACCCAGTTTTCGAATGTGGGGAATCCGAATGTGACATTGGTTTTCCGCTGTAGTTTTTAGTTATTCGGATTTTGATGTACGTGGCGGCCGCGCGGATTATAGATTTAGAGCTATAGATATGACACTGATAATGCTGTTGAATGCGCCATAGTCGAAAACGGTGACAAATCAAACTTTCATCAAAAAATTAAGCCGGTATCTGCGAGTCAAAAGAAACTAGGTAACCGCTTTCCACTGATGCTCGCGATCAAAATCGGAGCTTTATGATGCTTTTGTTAGGGTTTTGGTTGTCGTACAAGTACGCATGCCTCCATCTTCACGCTAATGAAGTGCCTTTTGCCCATTTATTGCATACCCGCCTCGAAACACTTGAGTGATTGGATCAGCAAGAATTTCAGATTCGCTGAACGCACTGGAACAAACTCGGCATTCTGTCGCGTTTGTCTGTTTTGATTTGTTTTTTTTTTCATAATAATGCATTAAACTTTAATAGATCTAGGATTCTAGCATTCTAGACCTTAACTTTTCTAGAGTTTGTCAAACGTTTTGCAGGTTTGTGTCTGCGAAATATTATTGTTTTTCTTTCCGTACTCAGTTGAAATTTGGTAGAGGATTCGTAAATCCTTAGCTAAGCACCAAGGATTGTGAATACTTGTTTGAAAGCAACAAGTTATTTGTGATGAGAGAGTTTATGAACGCTTAGTACCCACACAAGCGAAGGACGTCCGAACGTACATCGAAGTCCGTTAACATGACGTAGATTTGATTTGCTAGAAACAGGACGAACAGATAATATTAAAATACTGACGGCTTTGCACCTGCACGAAACTTTGGACTAGCTTGCAGGGCCTTAAATAGTGAAAAGCTAAAGACTGACGCCCCCTGGAAGGGGGCGAGCGTGGCCCCCTGGGACGGTAGGTGAAATCGGCTTCCCTGCGGGCGGGAGTGTTATACGACAGCGTTTTCACAATGGCTACGTTTGCAGTTGTAAAATTGAATATTTCACTCTGTAATGGAGAGATTTTGTGTACTGTCACAAGTATCGGCGAAATCAATCCTCCTCAACGGTCACAACAAGCTACGTTGTTATTTTTAAGAACCTGGTCGTATTCGAAAGTTGTTAGTGTCTAAAGTTTAAGATGGCGACATTAGAGATGGCAGGAGATTGACTTACCGGTTTGGAAAGCGGGTCTCGGAATACGCTGTAAAAGTGAATTAGCTCTGTTGACCTTTGTGTCGTCGGCCATTCTGTACAGCCGTTGTGCTTTCTGATCCTGCCCTACAACAATGAGGTTCCGGTTTAGGCCGCTGTCAAATTCCGGTGTCAGCGGTATGTGTGTGGTGTACTGGAGGAGGGTTGCGTAAGCATCAGTCAGCGTGCGGGCACCACGCCTTTTCGCTGACCGACCGACTGCGAAAACTCTTTCACAAATGCTTAAGAAGCAAAAAATATTCGTTAGTTTTAACACCTGGGAATAATAGGTTTTGCGACAAATCCTGTGACATTACAATAAGTCGTTCCAAATTCACCAGCAGCTGTGGATTTAGCTACCTCTTATAACGATTAAATTACTTGATTTTGGTCAGCAAGAACGAAGGCAGCAAACTGTGTGGAAGCAGAACGGCAATCTGCATTTCGAAGGTCTGGAAGGTTTCGGCCGTCTGGAACGCGAAAGTCTAACTTGTTCGGTTATGTTGTACGTAGTTCAAACTTTATTGATATGTGCCATAAGTCGCATTCGCACTAGGGCCAACCTACGGTACGTTACGTAACGAAGGTATTGTGACGGTGACTAGGCCAGCGGTACTGAATGTGTGCCGTTTGTTTAACACAACTGCCTGCATTTTTCAGATATCCCAGTTAGGATACTGCAATGGGTTTCGGTCCAGTAGCATCAATTTAGATCATACTTACATGTTGTTGTAGAGTATGGAGAGCGATGCGATCGTCGAGGAGTCAGGGAGAACTCCCAATATCCCGGTGGCTTATATATTCGACGACTGCCTGGGGATTGTCCCTGGACTGCTTATTGAGGTGGGCATATCATGTAACCCTCATTTGCGCAGTCCAGCACAGCTAAGCAATTGAAGGACACAGTATTTACGGAAACAACTGCAGACAGTATCGATCTGTCAAACAAGAACGGCACCGTTTTTAACAAGAAACTAATATTTTCAGCTCCCTTTGACTTTTGTGCGGATTTTATGCTCAAGTGAAATCAGGCTGAAACCATATTTTTTGAATTTTTTTTTGTGATCGAGGATATACAGAGTGCGTTCCATTTACATGTGTCAGCCTTGAAGAAGAGCCCACAGTGACCCTCACAGACATGCCATTCTTTTCGTATCTAGATCCTTGACGGCACAATTCGTTTGCCTTCTCAACTCAAATAAAATCAAAAATTTGTAGCATACCAACCTAATTTATTAGAAAAATAAGACTGACCAGCACCCGAAACATCAGGCTGCCGAAACCCTTTATCAGCAACATGTTGCTTATCATGAGGAATTCTCCTACAATTTGGGGCATACACCAAAGTTCATGGGAAGATTCCTAGTGACGGTTGATGACCTATCCCTTAGTTACGGTACAGCGTCAATCAGATGTAGTCTGCATTCAGTTGCTTCTTGTTGCGTTACCGGTTAGCTGCAACAGAAGATACTAGCTGCATACACCGCACAATTCCTACAGTTGTTGAGCTTCTTCAAGGCAATGACAGAATTGTAGCCTAAGTAATGTAGCATTTGTTCCAACCGCACGTCTTGCTATCACCAAAAAGAAAGGAATTCTGTAAGGCTTCTGCTAAACTCCTGTGCAGCGTCAGCACTTCAAATCTTCGTTAAATCCTCTCAAACTCACGACTCAAAGCAAATGGGTTCCTTGCCTGCGTTCTGGAAGCTGGCATGGACGGAGAGTGGGACACTGCAGCCGTTAATATACCAGAACCGACAAACGCACTGTTCGGTTTTGGTAGATTGCACCCGCCGCAAAGGGGAACTTGGCTCGCTGGACGAGAATGTTTTGAGAATAACCTATAAATTCCGCTAAGTCGAATGCCGCGTAAGGGCTGTGTGGGACTATTTTTTCTTTTTGCCATGGCCCTCACACGTTCATCGCACAAAGCTATTACGTTTCTGTGCTCTGTGACTAGAATAAAATCTCTTGTCTTTTCTGTTTGGAGTCAAGTGCTGTGGTGACTGCCTTTTGTAACTGCTGTCCCCTGAAATCCAGACATTTTCGATTACCAGAAACCTGTGGGTTTCTGAAGCGTATCTGTACTGTCTAACGAGTAACAGGAACGAACGGAAAAACGTGCTGCGGCAAGGGGGAGAAACAAGGGTTTCTGGTAGATGGACACATGTAAATGGAACACCCTTCTGTATTACTGTAAAATATTTGAGCAATTTGAGTATTATGCTTCATAGAGACTCTTCGTGAGCATCAACGGATAAAATAAACTGTTGCGTGAACTGTTTTGTTATGCGTTGCCTTGAACCGCAATATCTTTGGGTTATTAGAAAGAAGAGAAAGAGAAATTGAAAAGCAAAAGGAAAAGATGATTACGAGAATGAGTTTGATGACAAGGAAAGTTCGGCGCCGAATAAGATTGGATTACCTCTCCATTTTCCTTCCCACCATGATGATAAACATCGCCAAGCTGCGCACGGCTACGAATTATGTATGGCTGGAAGAATTCCTGAACATTCAGTTGTGCAGTTTTGATGACTTTGAGAGTTTTGTATTTTGTGAACTGAACAATACAAACGAGTTCTGACTTCTTCGGTCAAACATCGTACCTCATATATGTCGCAAAACATTAGCGTGACAAACATTAATGAGTAAACAGGCCCTACCTTGGAGGTTGGCCGGTGTGACAAACAGAGGGCTGAGTGTACATGACTAACAAGAGTACTTCATTTTAACACCCCTCTCCGCCCAGTCCGCCGTCACTCCTTCACCCCGAGCAGCCGGTTGATGTTCTTGACCTTGATACCTCCGACAATCTTCGTTAGTATGCCCGCTAGATTCCGATCCGTGGGTATGTAACTTATGGCGATCGCTTAATCGATTAAAAAAATTGGACTGGCGTTCCATCGTGTACCCCGTTTGAAGATTGCCATGCTGCAGCTCTTTAGACGCAACGCTGATGCGAACAGATATACTGGTTATCACGCAAGGGAAGTGTTTGTTGGCTATTCTCACCAAATTTCTGGTAAAATGGACTTACTGATTATGTGGTATACGGGGACGTTGTTGGTGAGCTTAGCGCACACTGGAGCTGCCTGTGGGAAAGAAGTAGCTGCAGTTGGTATAGTCCAAATGACTCCTTGGACGAATCCTCCGCCGTAGTGTGGCCTGTGTCGGGGTGATATCCCATTGAGGTTTCTGTTTTAAAAAGTCTTGCGCTGCCCGTGCTGCGACCTCGTTTACCCAAAGGAGGGCAATCCAAACCCGGTGCGGAATGCGCTGGTGAAGACATTAGAGCGGGGGGCGAATCGCGTTCTCATGGGGCAACAGGATGAGACAAAGTCGTTGAAGGGTCTCCTGGTTTTGCATAAACTTATTCTACTATCTCGCGGGCCATCGACCAAAGACGTCCTCAAGCTGGATGGAATAATTGGTTGGCGTGATTGTGCGAGGTGTAATGTACGAATAAGAATAAGCTACAGAACCGCTTCACCACGAAGAAATCCCGCTTCTGGGTGCTTCATGTGTAGAAATGAAGCACGAATTACAACCGTGTATCACCCTGCCGATTACACGATATTTCACCGCCCGGTTATTTCACCGCGTCCTGGTACTACGACATTTCGGCGCGGCTTACCTCGGCGACACAACAGACAGGCGCTGTAATGCTTAGGAGCGGCAACGTTTCGGCGCGCGACTTTTCGGACACAACACATAGGCGCAGTAATGTTTAGGCGTTTTGACAAAATGGCGTCGTTTATTTTGGCGCACGACCTTTCGGCGACACAACACATTGGAACCGTAGTGTTTAGGCGCGGCAACATTTAGGAGATCTACACAGAATGGCGTCGGGAGTTTCGGCGCAATTTAAAACTGGAATGGTGAACCCATACACTATCGCTGTGATATCAACACTTTATCAGGTCATGGTGAATTTCAGATAATACGTAAAACAGTAGAACGCAATTAAATCCGCTACTTCCACCAAATATGGGGTACAAATACGTCAAAATAGTGCAGTTAGACCTAGCCATCAGTAACTGACATGAATGATTGTGTATCTGTATATAATCGACCGGAGCGGAGCGAAGGTCTTCTATACTTAGCTTTAACGCATTTTTGTCTGTCTGTTACGGAAGTGGACACATTTCTTCCGCGGACGATAACTCTCTTCAAAATGGTCCGATTTCCTTCAAATTTGACCCACATGTTCTTCATTACGAGTTCTGGAGCCCTATTGTTTCTGAACCATACTTTTCGAAAAATAACAAAGTTATTAGGGTTACGAATGTAACGCTAATACCAGCCATTACCAGACGAGACATACGGCTTAGAAGACTGAGCAAAGAGAAAAGCGCCTTGCGCAACTAAAAACAACAAAAATCGGATCTTGCTTGCACATATGAAAAACAGCCCTACGCTTTTAAGTATTAACTCCGATCTTCATCGGCAGCATCAGCGGAGAGCGATTACGATTATCAGCAAAGAAATGCGTTACCGCTGCATCCACTAGTCAGCTGTTTTCTTTCGTTGAATCTCCAGACTTCGACGGCTCGGCCAACTTTGCCTTTGCCGTTTATTTTGCCTTTGCCGTTTTCTTTGCCGTTTACAACTTTGCCGTTTGCAGTTTGCCTTTGCCGTGCTGTTTACCTTTGCCGTAACAGTTTGACGTTTATGCACTTTGCCTTTGCCGTACTTTAGCCGGTTTGCCGTTGGCACTTTAACTTAATAAAATGTTTTAAGGTTTTAACGGTAAATTACTAATTTGGCTATACAGTAAGAGGCAGCCAAGTGTAGTCAACAGCGTTTGACACTGTTCCATCCTGTGCTGCACAGTTTTCAGGCTTATCTTCAGCCCTTTTCTAGGACAACTTTTTGTCCTCTATCCAACATACGGCAGAGTTTGCAGCTGCATATCACCAGACTCTGCTCAAACCTGTTTGAACACATAGAGGTAGAGGTCGTTTTTGAGGGTCGTATAAAAATTCCATTCGCCAGACAAAACCAAACTTTATACCTTAAAAGATAGTAGGATGAATGGAGCTCTGGAATAATTTACAAAAGTTACTATCAGGCTTCATGGTGGGCGCTAGAAGGGACTGAAACCAGTTGACTACACTTGGCTGCCTCGGACTGTATATACAGGTACATGCTATTGCTGCCATAATAATCTGACGTTTCTTAATGTATGCATACTTTGAAGAGTTAAAGCCACTATTTATCAAATACAGTAAAAGTACCATGGAGCACTGTACCGGAATCTGTGCGGATTTCCCTACGGCGTTACCGGGACCATTCAGGCAACAATTCTGACGGGCATTAATAATAAACATATCAGCCTGACTAGGTCAGGGCTAAGACCCACAACTTCTGACTAGATTCGTTTCGGAAAACAATACTTACGATCCCGGGCTTCTACTGGAACGTTGTCAGGTTGTCTGATACAGTTGAACACATCGTGCGACTCGGCATTGTTCGCAGTTTGCACAGATGAATAGCTGGAAGCAGGCACATTATCAGCATGCAAAGAATCTTCGGAAAGGAAATACAGATATTCTTCATGAAACGTTTTGGTATGGTGAATATAACAGAACGGGTTACTATGATTCAGTTTCAAAAGGAACGCTTTTCTCATAAACGAAAGATTCTTCAGAAGAATAACCTGTTGACGCAATTCCCGCTCAAGTTTTCGGGCTCTGGTTTACTTATTCTGAACACTGCCAAATCCCGTTATATGATCAACTGTTACAACTTCCGGTACTGTAGTATGTTTAGTTGTTGTTTGGCTGCTTTATTGAGCGGTCATAACAATAAAGCAATCTGCCGCCACATACAGACATATCACATTCCAGTAACGCCGCACGGAAACTTGCACGGAATTCCCGTACAGTGCTCCAATGGTACTGTATGTGATAGATAGTGGTTTCAACTCGTCAAAGCATGCATCCATTAAGAAGCCTCGAATTATTATTGCTGACTGTATATATAGCCAAATCAGTCACTTAACGTTAAAACTCTAAAATGTTTTAGCAAGTTAAAGTGTGAACGGCAAACCGGCTCAATTACGACAAAGGCAAAGCCTAAACGTCAAACTGTAACGGCAAAGGAAAAGAGCACGGCAAAGGCAAACTGCACGGCAAAGTGGTAAACGTCAAAGAAAACGGCAAAGGCAAAGCAAACGGCAAAGGCAAAGTTGGCTGAGCCGACTTCGGCTGATGCCTCGCAAATAATCCACTGGATCCATGTTGCCGTACTCATTGGCGACATTGGTCAAACGCTCAGTTATGACCTGATACTTCTGTCGCCGATTGGGTGCCTTGATTCCAGATAACAGCCGGTCAATCTCGCCCTCTTGGTAATTTTGTTCGACTTGATGGCGAGCAAAAAACTTGTAGACAGTCGGGTGCGTGCTGTCTGAGCTTTTGGCATAAGCATGGTGCCATCCTTCACAACTGTTAGTGGTGCGCTGAATACCTTTCATCAACCGTTGGTGACAATTCCGGACGTTCAGAGGAAAGGCGGGAGATCTTCGATTTTTGCCGGTTTTGAGATCAGTAATTGGCTGCCCAATGTGCACGCGTTCGAAATATGACAGAAGTTGGCAGTCTTTTGGGAACAGGCAAGTGGGATGGGAAATGAATGCTTCGTAGACCGATATTATGTCGTATGTTGGGACGAACGCCCTTGCCAGCAGTATGTTGCAATGCGTCCAGTATTAAATTCTTCTTCCTCCTTGTACTTCTCGACTAGGCCATACTCCTGGATTTTTCGGTAAAGGCTCTGTCCAAAGTGGAAAATGCACCCTAAGAAAATTAACGTATTTAACATAAGGAAATATAGCAGTGCCGGCACCGGATGATAACCGAAAATTTATTATTATTATAATCATTATTATTTATTATTATTTAGCAGTGAACTTATAATAGTGACTGACGATGACCTCTGCTATTATGGTACAGACAATACTGGCATCATTACCTTGAACAATAGGCTGGCGAAAAACTTTCTTGAAGGCCGTGATTGCAGCTTGTTCAAAATTCAGCAGCATGTACGCTGGTTCGCGTGGCTCCTTCCCGGGCGGCGTACCTTCCACAATTTAGTTGTAGATCATTTTAAAACATTGCTGGTATGTCGTTGATGTTTTGTTGGGAAGTAAAAAATACGCCAGGCAGGGCAGGCAAATCGTTTTCCATTAACAATACTGTGCAAAGTGTAGAGTTGGTAGTAAAGCTTGGGCGCCACGTCGAATGTCCCGTCTGCGAGCCAAGTTTTCGGCATGCATGAGATGGCGCAGGTCATCATCCGTAGCGAAGGCGAGAATACGTGGTTGCTGTTGGTCATCCTCATAAGTATCTTTCAATAAAAATTTCTGCTCCTCAGCGTCATCAACAGTTATGAGTCTGATACAATTTCGGCCAAGGATGTCGGATTCGGCAATGGCACAGAGTCCAGTTTTCGGACACGTTGGATTGCACAATGACAGGCGGTGGTGGATGGCATTTTTGTAGATGCTTGTAATGACAAGTCCACTTTTACTGCTCCAATTATCTAACGTGGTGCTTCCATGGTTTCAGCTGCCTGCTTCTTCAGCGGCACCGTCTTCATATGAGCCAAAACTGTAGATTTATCGGACAAGTGGCAGTGTTCAGAAGCAGCCGGCTCCTTTCCGTCCGCCAAAGTCAAGCGGCCTTTACAAGATCGGTTTGTGCAACGCCAGAGTTTTGTGTTGCCCTTCCGCTCCTGTGTATACATGTAGTAATCATAGATTTTCATAACGCCACCTTGGCTGGTGATGGACTCTACGAGATCGGGCATGGTGGCAAAATTAGCTAAATAAACACTATAAAATTCACGAAATACTCAGGGCATGATTGCTGAGAATGGCGCGGATGACTAGCCACGGGGAGCAGCTCATTCATTTGCTCGAGGGTACGTGTCCAGTAGCTCTGCTGCGCACCCCGTGCCGCAATCAGCAATCCATTTCGGGCTAGCCATAGTACCCTGGCTGAATCTCGTCAATAAATTAGATGGTGTTGTGGTAATCCGGCTCGCTGCAGAGTCTCCACGTCTCACGTTGCCCTCCCGGATGGCCATGGTGTTGGGAAAAGGCAGCGGCTACGGCTCTTCTTTCGCGGTGTCTTGACGGTGTGCATCACAGATATCATCGTCAAGAGACTGGTATGCCGAGCCGTATCGTTATCATCCATGAGATCGATGCTTCAGCATAAACTGCACCAACCAGACCGGCGGTAGCATATACGACTAACAAGCGTTAGCGTGAGCGATAATGAGACAAATTGTTTCAATCGTACTCCATCATGATCACTGATCAGTACACAGGCACTGGTCTGCAGAAGCATAGGCAAAAACTGAAACGCAAGAAACACATAAATTCACGGGTGCCCTGCTCCGCTAACGCAGAAAACCTTTGTTCACCGCTAGTAACAAGGTCAGATTCCTATTGATCTCTTTGGGAGAGAGAAGGCATAATTTTCCAGTTGTGTACCCATTGACTGTAATTGTCGAATGTACATCTTTGTCTTGATTTCTGACCATTCTCCAAATTAGATGGCGCTATCGTGTAACTGTACTTGATGTCCGACAGATCTGGGCTCCCGGCCTTCTGCAGAAGGGACAGTACGGAGTCAGCCCTTATCAAAAAACCGAAGTGCTGCATAATCAATACACAGCTGTATACAGTGCTTGTCGCGAAATTCCCGCATCCTCGAAACTGAAAAAGACCAAGGAATGGCCGTTCGGGCTAGCACGGTGCAGTAAATGATCCCGGGCGTACCAAACAACAAAGCTCCGGGCCGTTTCTGTTTACTCACCGAACTTCAAAAGCTAGTGGAGTACCACTTGCTACGGCGTTAGCGCAATTTTACACCGCCTGGCTTACAGTCGCCGAAGTGCCGTCGTTTCGCAAATGGCTCACGTGACACCTGTGCGGAACTGGAGACCGATCGCGATGCTTCACCCAGAATCCCTTTACCTCAAAGGCATAGTCCACGTAAAAGTGCTACCTGCAGTTGCACTCAAACTCTACCCCCGTCAATACGGTTTTTGTAAAGTAAGATCGGGCTAAATTCAACTTGCGCTCTTGGTTGAGGAGCTCGACCGCAGTTTAAACGATCAGTCCCACGCGAAGCGAAGACGAGAAGCGGCGTGCGGCAGTCAAAGTACGTTTTACTGCTGTGTTGAAACTATGTCAGTCGGTTTGTGAAAAGGTCCTTCCAGCGTAGCCTTTTGCAAGAGACAATACCGTTGTGGAATTCGATTTCGGATACAACTACTGACTTGTTATCGGTTATCATTTTTCCCGGCCTCTGCGTAAGCTGTGTAATGCCTGACCCACCTGGCCGCCTTTCCATAAATAAGAAATCTTTTTTCTGCAGGAAGGACGTAAAACCGTGCAAATGAAATGAAATGAAAGCAGTTGGTTGGTTGTGCTGAATATCCACCGGAGTCTATTCCGTTACACGCGGCTACATCTTGGAGTGGCTTCAGCGCCGAGCATCTTCGAACATCTGATGGAAGAATTGCTTAATGGTATCTTTCCCATACGTCGCGGTTAACATGGATGGTGTTACCATTACAGGCCGGACGGGCCGGGAGCACCCCAACAACCTGGATGAGGTGGCGACCAGAATGAACCGTCGAGGATTCACGCACAAGAAGGAGAAGTGCCGATTTCTCCAAGCTTCAGTTGAATTTCATCGTTGAATGGAATGGTCGTCAAGTCTCAGAGATGAAAATTCGGGCAGTGATCGAGATGCCAGCGCAAGTGGATGTTTCTCAGCTTCGGTCGTTCCCGTCAATGGTGAAACACTATGGGAGGTTCGTCCATCAGCTGGCGAGGAAAGCTCACTGCCCCAAAGCATTCCAGAAGGCCGATGTCAGTTAGGAGTGGTCAAGTGTATGCAGTGGAGCGTTCGAAGCCCTGAAGCAGGAGCTAGCGCAAGCAACGATGTTGGTGCACTATGACTCAATCAAACCGCTGAGCCTTTCAGCCGATGCCTTGGAAGACGAAAATTGGTGCGGTCATCAGCCATCGCGGACCGAGCGGCAAGGACCAATGAACTGCCCAGGCGTCCGGGAACTTTACGCAGACGGAGCATCGGTACGCACAGATCGAAAAAGATGTCATAGCTCTTGGGGATGGAGTTGAAACGTTCAACCAGGATCTTGCTGGTAGAAAATTCACACTCCTTACGGATCACCAGCCCCTGGTTACGGTGTTCGGCACGAAATCTGGCATCCTGGTAGTATCCGCCAATCAATTCCAGAGGTGATGGGATACCCATTCTCCATCGAATACCGTTCCATTGATGACTTCTTCCAAGCACCAGACTAATAGATTGCAACTTCGCTCTAAAGACATCTTCGACGTGAACGACTGGAGAAGGAGCGAGGTCGTGCATTTTGTCGAAATGGAGATCCTGTCCCGAACTCCCGCTGATGCCCAGAAGTTCGCCATCCAGACCGGTAAGGACGCTGTGCTCGCTCGTTGTAGGCACCTAGAGCTTATCGGATGTCCGAATACGGCCCAACCGGAACTCCAACCATTCCACCAACGTCGACTGCATTTGTTAGCAGTGAATAGTTGTGTCCTTAACTGTTATTCCGACGTCTCTGCAGCCGGCGCTTCTGAAGCACCTGCATTCGACACACGCGGGAGCGGTCCGGATGAAGACAGAGGCGAGGGGCCATGTCTGGTGGCCTGGTCTTGACCGGGAGATCGAACAGCTGGTGGAGAAACGTGCATCTGTAGTCTCGCGGCCAAAGGATTGAATGGAACATGCATCAACAATGGCCAGTCCTGGAGCATCCGTGGTAGCGCGTCCATATGGATTTTGCAGACCCCTTCCGCAACTGGATGTTTCTGCTTATAGTGGACAGTTACTCCAAGTGGCCAGAAATTGACAAGATGCGGCGCATACTTTCCAGTGAGGTCAATATGGTCTTGGAGAACCTCTGCGCACGCTATGGCTTCCCTAAGCAGTTGGTCATCGGTAACGGGCAAGAAACTTCTACGAACACGCCGAGGCGAAGCGCTGCCGCGAATCAGTTGGTGCTAGTCGTCGACTTCTGAATGGGTCCTAAAACACACTGCACAGCCGGGAAGTTAACCAGCAAGAAAGGCAACCGCCAATGGAAAGCTTCCGTGACTGGATTCGATTCGACACGAAGTTCAAATTCGTCCACGAAAATGGACTGAACCGAACGATGTGACGGCTGCGACTGAGCTAACGCTGTCAGCTGGATTCCTGCCTCAGAAAACACAGCCACGCCCACTGCTGGCGAACCTGCAGCAGTTCGGACAAAGCCGAAGGTAGAGATACCACCGCCAGGTGTGCAGCCACAGATTGCGACAGTGCCGACGCCGGCCGAGACGCAGCCGTTTCCTTCTGTACCATTACGACAGCAGGCTTGGGCGAATAAAGACGTTCCACCAGCAAGATAAGGGCCCGCTTAAACGCTTAAATATGTGTTAAGAAGGAAAGGAGATGTGATATCTGTTGCTATGTTTGAAGGTCATTGCAATGCAAAGTTGAGAGTTGTCTGTGGAAGTTAGTTCGCCAAGATTGCTGCTGCAGTAAACCACACTCACGTGTACTATTATTGAATTATGTTAAAGATACGACTGCTTTCATTTAGAGAAACGTCATTTCCTCTCATTGGCGTGTTCGACTTCTCTGGAGTCGAATGATCTTTACGGTTTGCTTACGTTTTGCAGCAAGAAACTGAATTACCGATTGCAAACGTAGTGTTAACGATGTTTAGGGGGTAATACACTGCGCAAAGTGCAACATATCTGTAATGGTCCAGTCACATGAACTGGAGATTAAGTCACGGGCCAAAACATGATTATCTACGTTTCTATTAATTGTTTCAGTTAAATTCTACCCACAAAAGCGTCGGACCCTGCAGTCATGTCTCAGTCAAACATAAACTTCGAAAAGTATTGTACTTGAAGTTTTGTAAAGCAAACGTCTCCCATTTTCAAAACAATCTGTATTTCGAATCTTGCTCTTGTAAGGAATGACCGTTACTGAACAACAACTCCACTGCGTGAAGGATATTTACATGACGCCGCGCATTAACACAGGATCGTCTATTCATACGCAGGTGTGGCCTGGTGTGCAGCGTGTTCGCGAAGCAGTGTCCGCAACTTCTGGAATTTTACTTGACCATTGTCAGACCATCGTCAGATCAAGGTTAGAGAGCTGATAATGAAAATATTTCCGTTCTGCTGATCTCAAGGTGGCATGTACCGTACATGCACACACTACACTGTGAATGTTTGACTATATCACTTACTTGTTGAACTCATCCCACATGAACGCACTGAAATTCTGTAGCTCAGAGTCTGTGAAACGAATTATTGTAATAGGAATGGACTGTCCGTATCTGCGTTGTATATCTTTCTGCATAAGTTTCCGGCTTTCCAGCGTCGTGTTTTTGATGTATACATAACTATTAATCAACAAAATATGTAAAAGATTGAAGAGTTTTACAGCGCTGTTATCTTACTACGCAGCAGACGGGTTGTGGCCTGGACGTAGCTCACGCATCGTTACGTTCTCTTCCTCCATTCCCACGATTTTCTCCAGCATTCTAATAGTGAAGTTGAGTTTCCAAACAGCTGGATCATCTGCGCTGAATGTGTATCCATTTCGCTCGAAATACGCTGGCTCTGCCTGGAATAAGAAACACACATGGTTTTGCAGGCAACTAGTGGCGCGAAATGGAGATGAAAATGATTTAGGCTCTCGTTTTGTTTCTGCAAGAACGACGCAGATTCTCCGACCACGTGTCCTACCTTCTTCCCAGTGCACCGCGGCTCACAGTAGGTGCCCCAAATGATGAAGGTACTCATTTAACATACGCTAAGTTCTAGACAAAGTACACAATCTGTAATCTCTGCTGTTTTTAAAGTTTCGTAAGAAATTCGGTGATTTATCGACGGACTTTTACCGCAGAAAATATTATACTGGTGAGGAACGGTGAACTTTGTATTTGCATTCCCTGAACGGCCGGTTGAAAGCCCATTAAACCACACTTGCGTAATGATAACAAATGTGATTAAATTTCAGTAACTCGGTTTATCGAATACTTGTGCGAAACTAAGTTCAGTTGACTACTTTCCAAACTGAAAGCTTTAGTGCTGCCGGTCTTAACGCCTCAAAGTTTTATGATTTCGGTTTTTCTAACAGTTCTAACTGTTTTCTAACAGCGAGACCGATCAACGTCCGGAGTGCATATTAGGACTTTTTGGTGCCAACTTACTCTCCTTATGGTAGCAAAATGCAACCTGTGCGTCGCTTTACAAGTAATATTGCGACATATAAAAAGTCATCAGAACTAGCATGTGGTTAATTATTGAGAATGTTTTAATTTGCACGATTTCAGTTTGATTTGCGGCTCATGCTTCTCGCTGTCGGCTACTTTGGTAAACGTATCTCTGTTCAGAGAAACAAAATTAGCTAAGTCTCGGATTATCGTGGCCAAGCGGGCTCTTGCCTAGAGATTGTTTCGGTTAAATTTCTCTAAAGTGTGCCATGGTCAGTAATCGACCGGAGCGGAGCGAAGGTCCTTTATACTCAGCTCCAACGCATTTTTGTGTGTCTGTTACGGAAGTGCACACAGTTCTTTCGTCTACGATATCTGTTTTCAAAGTAGTCCGATTTTCATAAAATTTTGACAGATATGTTAATGGTTGCGAGTTCCGGAAGCGTTCTATTTTTTGCACCAAAAGTTTTCAAAAATAATAAAGTTATTAGGATTATGCCTGTACCGGCAATATTATACCGTGCGATGCAGGCGTTTCGAAGACGGATCAGACTAGAAATCTGCTTGCGCAACTGAAAACAATCAGAAGCGGATCTTTTACACGTGAAAACCAGTACTCTTTTGTCTGCAGATAGCATTACTGTATATCGCTCCGGTCTTCATCGCCAGCATCAGCGGAGAGCGATTACCTAGTATTTTTACTACCCGCTGTCGGTGATGTCTTCTAAACTGCAAATCACGAGAGAAAAGTGCCGAACCAGTTTTGAGCGTAATTAGTAATTTATTCTGTTTTATGGTCGTTCAGAGTCCCTAAGAACGGAAAACTAGTTGTATGAGTTTGAGTACAGATCTCAGTTAGCATACGCTGTTGACATAGTTACCTGCTTGACTGAAGGCAGATATGTGTCTAAATCTTCACTTTCGCCTAGCACATACGAAAATAACTATACGAAAATTGTTAGTCCATCCAAAACATGATTGCATGACCTATGAAGTCCGTAAATGCACGCTTAAGAGATCCGCGAAGAAATGTACGCACATAGTTTGTGCTTAGAATGTCTGGGGCAAAAGGCTGTGTGCATAGTTAAAGCGAGCGAAAGGGTGCGTAGCCAATGGGTGCGAAATGGTATGAACATAGCCCTCACCTACAATAGTTTAATGCGGTCAATGTGCTTATGTCTTTTTCTCAAGTAATCAAAGCAGACAGCTGACGATATTAGTGCGGAGTAACGATGCGCTGTGATCTGCTGCTCGCTAGGTTGCTTCAGAAACGAAAAAAGAGGAAAGTTTCAGCAGGTATTCTGAATAACGTTTTGTGGCCCTACGGACTGGTACTAAACTGCCGGCACTGGGGATGTCTTGCTGGGAATGCAGCGTTTTGCGTTTAACGTACCAAGAAGCCCGAAGTGAGCAGCGGGCAGAATACTTACGTTGATTTCCCCTTCGTACTCCGCGCTTTCCAGATTCGGATCCTAAAGAAACAAAATTAGAGAATTATTAACGTTCCTATGTACGTTTCTTACCGAATGCATATAGCTATCGCCCAGGGTATGTATACCGTTTGAAAACGTTTCTTCTCTTCTCGTCAGCTATCCCACAAGCGACCACCAATTTAACATCCTCGCGCTACTTTAATTTTTCCGACCTTTCGAGCAAACGAACGTTACCTTTTGTGATCGAACTATTATATTAAATAGAAGCACTGATAAATAGTTCGAAAAATACTATGCTGTTGTGGGAGCTAGAGTGACACAAAAAAGCTAAGGTAATGGAGCACCAAAACTGGCCAACCTGGGCGTTCGGAGCTGCTCAAAGTCATCGCTGCCCTGCTCTAATATGTGCAATAATATAATTTCAGGATAAATCACACATAATCTCCACATCGAACTTTGTTCTCAAACACTTCATAACTAGGAAAGTGCATCCCCTGATTGCGGTCACAGAATGACAGAAGCGACGGAAGTACGTACATACGGCAACGGGAGTTAAAGCATTTAGCAAGTACATTATTGTGGACTCACTTAAGGCGCAAAAATACTCAGAGGGTACCGTTTTGGGTGGTTCGCTCAAATGCTGTTTTGCACGAAATCACAGTTGGGCATCGTTACCGCATGTGGTACACATGATAGACAAGGAATTCTTCTACCATTTTGTAGTATATTGTCGTAATCGCGAGATTGCGGTACACAGGTGGCCGTACTGTTGTACTTAGCAACTCTACATTGGACAGCTATTTGTTCCCAGCATTCAGTATTTTTTTTAATAATGTCCGATGAATTACAGTAAAGTATATTAAAACAATCAAACGACAGTCCACCAACCACACAAATGACAGAATACTGAGCCTGCTTGGTGGCGAACATCCACTCACGCACCCCAATCAATGTAAGGAGGCCAGTTCTTAGGGCAACGCTTTTTCAGCTTGGTCAGCATAAGAACGAAGTTGCGCGAACAGGCTATTCTTGCGGCCACTTTTAGCAACATAGACGG
>JAQGAU010000382.1:0-29513 GCA_034698045.1 Paramacrobiotus richtersi
TTTTGGGGGGGGGGGGGGGGACTTTATTGCCGGTCACAGCTGTGACCTTGCAAACTTTTACAGTATTTATTGCATTACCGCGAATGCATTTAAAGTATTTTTTTTGTTCAGGCGACGATGATACTATTAGCTTATACGAAAACGTGTGGAATAAACGGATACCCCTCGATCAGGCTGCCATATGTTGCTATCCTATATAAATCGCGGAAGGCCTGAAATTCCTCCATAAGCATGATATTGTGCATGGCAATCTTAACTTAGCGACGGTACTAGTAAAAAGGACAGCAACCGGCCACCATATGTTATTGATTGATGTGTTGAATCGGTTCCAGCAAGTGGACGACAGCTACCTCGCTTCAGAATATTTCTTAGGAGTTGTTGACACTTTTTTCTGCGCATCGTCGGAAATGCTGAATAAGCTATTTTAAGTGGAAGAAGAAGTCGTTGGCTGCAAGACGGACGTGTGGAGTCTCGGAAGTTCACTGCAGATCTGCTCAACATCGGGGCCGGTATTCGGGAGAAATGGTTGTACAAAAAGATCACTGGCGAAAAGATTCGGTTACAAAGTACGCTCCCCGTGCTGCCTTTGCAAGGAAGTTACAAGATAATTTCACACCCTACATTGGCGAATCGGCTGCGGAGTGTTTGGTCGACTGCATTGGACAGTGTTTGGTTTTAAGTACTCCGTACAGGTTGGCGACCGATGACCTGCTCCCCAAATTACAAGAAGCAGCACAGATTTTGGCAGATTCCACATCGGATTTACTTAACACTAAGGAGTTTCCTTGTGATTGCTCGTCAGCAATAGCTGATATTCCACAGCGACATAATTTTAAGCTGAAAAGGAAACCTTCACAAGCGGAAGAGATTGTTCTTATCTGTCACCGTTATAACTTGAAGGATCACGGGCTGAACTGCCAACCAACCTGTATGTGCAGTTGTTTAATCCTTCATCCGCTACCCTGCAGCCTCTGCCACTTCCGCCAGCTCTGCTAGGCCGAAATTTTCTTCCGTTTTTCTTTCTACGAAATGATCAGGTTATAACTTATTCAGTAAGCATACCATTAGATCAACCCCAGCGGACAGTGGATGTTAATGCACGTGATTTTCTCCACAAAACGTGGCATCGCCTTTGCTTCTCAATCGTGGGCATCGATTCCTTGCACTATGCAGTAATGGTCAATGACACGGTTTTATTCTGGACTGGGAAAGAAGCAGGTTTTTATCTGCACAAAACGGATCTTTCGAATGGAGAACTTATCCCAGTGCCAAATCCAGCAGAGCTGGTTACTTTGTATTTGTATTTGTTATTTATAATGTGTGTGTAACCGCTAAAACCGTCCGGACGGAAAACCTGTCCGCCGGACACTTTTCCCCCGCAACCGCTAAAACCGTCCGGAGGGCCGAAAAAACGTCCGGCGTAAATTTCGCCCACCCAAATTTTTTCAATTCCTGCGAGCCCTCATGCGTTCCGCCTGGCCCGGACACTTTTCCCCGAGTGAGCCGGACACTTATCCTTAAGTGAGCCGTGTCCCTGTGACCGTGGGGAATTGTGTCCGGCCTGTATCACACTGGGGATGTAATACTCGGGCTATCGAAACACTCGGGCAACTGTCCGGCTACCTCGACACTCCGGGGAAAAGCGTCCGGCTCACTCGGGGAAAAGTGTCCGGGCCAGGCGGAACGCATGAGGGCTCGCAGGAATTAAAAAAATATTGGGTGGGCGAAATTTACGCCGGACGTTTTTTCGGCCCTCCGGACGGTTTTAGCGGTTGCGGGGAAAAAGTGTCCGGCGGACAGGTTTTCCGTCCGGACGGTTTTAGCGGTTACATGTGTGCCATAGAAGCAGCGATGTATATCGTTGAAACTTAATTAGTCTTCTTCATACTGTTTATAGACCATCAGAAGCAAAACTTGTCGAGTACAAAGGAAGGCTTATTTGTTGTGCGGAAGATTCCAAGCTGAGCCAAAAGTGGATACTTTGTGTTGATCCGCAAACGGAACAGTGGCTACATCTTCCGAATTTACCCGAAGCTAGGCATTCGTATGCCCTGGCAGTTGTTGGTGGCTATATCTCTACGTGATGGGCGGTTATGTCGCTATCAACAACTGCCTACCTTCGTCTGGTCAGACATATGCAGAGCGCTGTGTCCGTCTAAACTTGGAAGCTCCACATCTCGGCTGGGAAGAACAGCCGGATATTCTGGTGCGCATGTATGACCTTGGAACGTTTGTCAATGGAAAACAAATCTATCTGTTCGGCGGGTCTGCCGCCGGCGATTTAAGTGATAATCAGTCAAAGCAGATGCAGATCTACGACACAGATAAGGCTGTCTGGTCCGAAGTTAGTTACATTGATCAGGAAAAAAGGAATCTTAACATGTCGTTCCGACGTATAATATGCTTAAACGTAAGGAGAACATGTCCAGAGGATTCCATTCCCGAAACCGTTTCCGACACCGACGTAGTCCGGAAGGTGCTCTTCACCTTACCAATTCCTTACTAAAAGAAACCATCTTCGTATGGAACCCGGCTTGAGCATAGCTCCTTTCATCCATTCAGTTCTTGTCAGAGAGTCACAGACTGGACCAGGCCTTACCCTTAGAGCTTGCACATACGCCTGTGCTGACCTCTGAAGATTTATGCTGGCCTGTGATCGTACGAGTGTTTACGGGTACACAGATACATATTGCTCCTACAATATATCGAAAACTTGCTCCGGTTAGTATCATCTTAAAACGGATAACATGATTTACTTGTATGTCGTACGCTCACCTGTTCTTCCTTCTCTACTTACCTTATCTCTAGCTTTAATTTGATCTTGATAAGCCGCTAACCGGCCGATATAAGTAGCAGGTTATTTAGTTATTTCATAAAGAGCTTTTTTCAAAGCTCATTCGCTAACTGTACTCGGCATTCATTGATCGGATGTTTCTGTTAAACTGAAATCAACACCGATGCACTTACAAACGAAACGTTAACAGCCGTTAACCGCTCATCTTTGTAAACATTCCATCTGTTCTGAATGAACCACATGCATATTTTAATATGGCATTTTTCCGCTAGTAGTAGCGTGGAACACACTAAGTAGTTCTGGTTTGATTCGATTCGTATCTGACCTGAAGGAGCCGTTTCAAAATGTTACACGAACCAGAAAATTAATAGGAAAGTTTTATCGTAGGTTTTGTTTCGTGAATATTACAGAGCGTAGTATCCGTGCAGGCTACCCAGGCCAAAATCTGCGATTCGGTGTGGTCTGATTTACGGTACATGGCAAAAAGTTCGCAGGCAAGTGATGCATTTCTATTTACGTGCTGCCACACAACACCCAGTGAACTGAATAGTCTTTCTTTAACGGATACCGACTGTATATAAATATACAGTCTCCCCGAAATAAAAACATTCCTGTTGTTGATTGTACAGACGTATGTTCATGCAATGTGTAAGAATTCGAAATGGCTAGGACTCGTATCCTACGGGGACCAGATTTGGTACAGAAGACTGGTCTGTACGTTGTCCAACAACGGGCATTCAAGCATTCCGTGCAAAATCTCATTCACCCTGCAAGTTTCTCCACCTTCTTTGGGGAAGACAGGAAGCATGATCGCTGGTAATGACATGTGTTAAAACTTACACATCCATGACGGGAGGACTACATGTAAGAATCCTTAATGAATTCCACAAGATTGCCGCCAAATATAACCTGCAAGTGCGCGGCACATCCGGCGAGCACTCGGAATCCATCGGCGGAGTGTATGACGTCTCCAACAAGGTCAGTATAAGCAAAAGCAACGTTATGCAGACACAGCAGCAATCCGCTTTCTCAAGTGGAACCGTCTAAACATAGATCTGCAGCTCATTTGTATTAACAAAGTTATTAATACCATCCCAGCCGGTTAGATTAAGATGCCTGCCAAATTGATCTGAGGAAAGTTTTTTTCTACAGCGACGCATGGGATTGACTGAATTCGACGCTAGGAAGGAAATGTACGGTGGCATCATTGAACTGGTCAAGCGGGCTTAGAAGTCTTAGATCGGTTACGTGTGTGGAAAGTGTTACCAATGGAATGCAACTGATTTAATCTGTCCCCTTCGGTGTTTGGTTGAAAAGAGCCTGTATACCAGTTCTCAGCCCCAGTGGAAGATAGTGTGTTGAATATGCGGTTACTTTATGAACCAACGGTAACTCTGGTTTTAAGTTGAGCCTTAGATTTGTTTGGAGCCAACGGTCGTTCAATAAAGTTACGTGGTAACAACTGATCAGTTACAATACAGCCATTACACCAATCACCAACGTGCACTTTATGATACAATACTGTATGTAAACAATACCAAACAACGCACTCAAAAACTAGCTCGCTTGCAATGATTATATGAGCAGCTAGTTAATACCTCTTTTAAATTACAATATGCAACATTCGTTAACCGGTGTTCATTTTGTCAAATTCACATCTACCGACGCACTCAAGTTACAAAATGAAATTTTAGCAGTTCATATAGCTGTCAACAACCAACACATTAATGATGAATGGATGTTGATATAAACTTCACAGTATTGAACTGCTGTGAGCTGTCACTCCTGGCCATAATTATTGTCAGCCAGATTTGCAACCAAAGATGTACAACCTTCTCCTAAGCGTTCTGGTCACTTTATTTTCTGCACACAGTCTCCTCTGTTTGGTCTTTGATGCTGGACAGAAGAGATGTAGTTTCGATGGTATTGTGTGTTTGGGTGTTCCTCGTGGCTGCTTGCAGCAAAACGAAACGGCAGAATGCAAGGCGGTGGTCTTAATAGAAACAAGTCCAGCATCTCCCGGTCTAGCAAGGATCACCCTGACAGGAGATGGTTTTCGAAATGGGTCCGAAACGTCGGATAAATGGACTGCAATTAATTTCTCTGAGGTATGATCTGGATGTTAATTTTGGATACATGGCTTATCCAAAATAACCGAATTTTTCTTTAGAGCGGTGAAATTGCGAACACAACGGGAATTCAATGCACGCACCATGGTAATGAATCTACGGTGCACGTGATATGGAACGATAATAAAAACCGCATACAACCGTCCTCGACCGGTGTTGACGTATGTGGTATCAGTTTGTTTTGTAGCATGAACCTGTAATATATCGTTTTGCCCTGTTTATACTCTGTAGCAATCAGTACTGAAGGCGATTGGCGTTCCGGCAAACCCTTCCACGCTTAGTTGTACTGTGGATGTGCCATGGCGATTCACGGTGAATGACTCGTTAGTAGCGCTCAACCGAATGGCTTACCATGTTGTTTCAATGGGATCTGTGGTCAACGATGCGCAGATAACAAATGCCACGGACTTGTATTTGATCTCACGTGTCAGGCCGGCTTGGAGCCCCGATGAACGGACATTTGCTTCGTACTGTACGGGCAACATGACGGAGGATTCGGAAATGGGATGCGACATGGCAGAGTATCTAGCCTTTGCTGCAAGTGCACTCAGTGCCCAAATTTAGGACGATGCCTGTAGTCTGTACCAGTCGCACGTACTATATGCTACTTAAAGTTCCGCTACGGCCCGAAAACATTGTACGACGCCTTGTACAGTTATGAGATACCCTGTGAATTTCCAATTATGGTATTGTTTTCGTCTGCTAAATAGCTGCGCAGGTGGCATGTAACTTGTTTGGTTCGCTTTGCTATCAGAAGAAAAGGACATATGTATGCTAAATGCATTGTGACACAGTAATTAAGCAACGTATTTTTAACGTGCATTTAATTCATTAGTCAGATCAAGATGTACTGTAATGGAAGTTGTCTCGATTATAATCGGTGAAGAATGTTCATCTGATTAATCGTGAGGAGTTTGGAAACAATTTGCACATGCTGTACTTCAGCACTAATTACGCGCTGTACTGCTGAACAATCTTAAGTCAACCTGAAGGCCCTATTTTTTGCCGATACTATCGTCGACGCTTTTACAGAAATGCGTGCTCGACGGCCGACGACGGGTAACTATTGAAGTAACATGCACAGACTTTACTGCAGAATAGGCATAAGTCACAAACAGGCTAAACGAATCGTTTGGAACGGTAGCGACGGCTTGTGTTACAGCTTTGTGTGAATACCGGTAAAGGGACGTTTGGTGCTGCCGCGCGCTGAAATTTGAACCTAAGTCGAGTTAGTCATAGAAATCAGTGTTCAATCACATTCTCTGCACGGGCTGATGTGCCAGACAACGTGTGCGAAACAGTGGCGAGTAATACCATAATAATTATTATACAAAGAACGATCGATCTGTTACCGTTTCTTCACGACTCAGTTGTGAAGAAACTCTATGCTTTTTGCAAGAGTTTTTATTTTTCCGTCAATGCAATACCTTTCCGAGCTGTTTCTTTGGTTTTAGCTTCGGTTCATTCCTAATCTACGTTTGACATTCGTAGACTCTGTTAGAAGTCACATAAATTTTAAAATGTCAACCGATGGGCAGGGTCTAAAACCTGGAAGTGGAAACTTCCACTGGAAGTTTCCACTGGAAGTTTGCACTTCCAGTCTGGAAGTGGCACTTTCTAAAACCTGGAAGTACTGCCTAAAACCTGGAAGTACAACAGAAAACCTGGAATCACACTGTTCCGTGAAAATGCACTGTATCTTTTGTAAAGTTACTTGATATGAAAAAGTACTCAAGTACACAATTTTCTACTGCACTGAAATGTAGCCGTTGATTGTAAGATGTAAGTATATGTATGCATGCGTATATGCCACGGTAAACTAACTCTACTCTGTGCATACTATGATAATGATAATGTACCGGAAAACTATCGTGTGCATATATTACAGGATAAAACGGTATAATTATAGCGAAGACGGAGATATACTGTAGGGCCATTATATGCACGGCTGTTCGAATGACGAAAAGGCATGGATATGACAGAGAAATGCAGAGAGAATAAATAGTATGCATAAAAGTTTATGTTTTCTTTAAATATGTTCTTCAGTTGCTGGAAATGAACGCGAAGCATTTTCTCTCTCATCCTGTAAAAACCTGAAAGAAACTGTTACAGGAGTACGTGACCTTTCTATGTCCTCCGTAAACCAACTGTTATCATCGTCCTAATGCAAAGTAATAAATTAATCGAACCG
The DNA here is from genome assembly GCA_034698045.1 of Paramacrobiotus richtersi. Taxonomy (NCBI): domain Eukaryota; kingdom Metazoa; phylum Tardigrada; class Eutardigrada; order Parachela; family Macrobiotidae; genus Paramacrobiotus; species Paramacrobiotus richtersi. Next base: position 7,115 of record JAQGAU010000382.1, read on the forward strand.
TGCGGTTATACAACTAATACCGGATTGTTTACTATTTTCCGCTGCCGATTTGTTTGCTTACCTTTCCTCTGGTTATCCATTTTACAGATGCAAATGCTGCATGCAAACAGTTCAAGTGGCGGCTCACAATGAGTTGCACAGAACAATTGGCGCGTAGCGATCGAGGCCCGTAAAAACTGATAGCAACAAGTACTAAAATATTACTGTGATTGTGAACAAGTGCACAATGTTAAGCGAACTTTAGTGACTACGAGTTTCAGTTACTACTAGTCTAACGGTCAAGGCGCATCCATAAAATTTAACTCCGATTTCGACTGTAATAGTACTGTACTTTGCAACGCTCCAACTGGCTTGAGCAAGCCGCAGCTGAATGATACTTCGTGCACGTAACAGCACGTTTCTCCGATAAGGGAACCGAGAGTACATTTTTTAGCTGTACTGGTTGACTGAGCATTCTGATTTCCCTGGGTTTTTTAACCGCATCAGCTTACGAAGTAGCATTCCTTTAAGTCTATGAAAAGCAGACAAAAGGCTGTGTTCCGCGCAGTGGAGTGAAATGCAAAGGTTTGTAATCAGTTTCTGAGCTACCAGATCAAATTACTGGTATGTGGAAATCGTTAATGATATTATTTTGGCACAACATTCTCATCAACCTGTAATCTGAGAGTCTTAGTATTTACGTCCGCTGCCTGTGTCAGCGGGCTACGGTAAGCAGTTCACTGTCAAGTGCAGTGACACTCCATATATACTTCAGAAGTATAAGCAGAGTAGAGTCAGTTTACTGTGGTATGTACGTATGTATACATATACATTTTACAATCAACGGGTACAGTTCTGTGCAGTACAAAACTGTGTACTGATTTTTTCATATTAATTTAACAAAAGGTATGGTACATTTTCATGGAACAGTGTGATTCCAGGTTTTCTGTCCCACTTCCAGGTTTTAGGCAGAACTTCCAGGTTTTAGAAAGTGCCACTTCCAGACTGGAAGTTTGCACTTCCAGTGGAAACTTCCAGTGGAAGTTTCCACTTCCAGGTTTTAGACCCTGCCCAACCGATGTGCTCGAAGCGACGACTACAGATACGTCCTTCATATCATTCGGTTGCAACTGCCAGTACGAACGAGTCAAGTATATTGGACACGGCACGTTCGGAGTTGTATATGAAGGTGTCATTAAGGAGCGCGGCAATTTTATCGGTGAAACAGATATAGTGGCTATAAAGGTTGTGGATTTGCAAACTAGGCGAAACCTATCGATTAGCGAAAGAAAAGGACTCAGCATACTAAGCAGGTTTAAAAAATTGATTGACCTAACCCACAGTCATTTGCTTACTTATCACAAAATTAAAGTAACATCTGCATCGGAATCGTTATTGCATTTTGAAGTACTAATGGACTACTGCAACGGTGAGTGCCCTTTCTTGTGGATACAGTTCTTAACAAGTTATGATGTTGGTTGTTTCAGACGGGGATCTGGCAAAGCATTTGCAAAATATTGGCGAAGGGGGGTCGCCACTCGACGAATTAGCTATGACGTGTTATGCTATGCAACTCGCTAACGGGTTAGCATTCTTGCATGAAAATGGTTGTATGCACTTGGATTTGAAAACAAGAAACGTGCTTGTAAAGCAAACGACTAAAATCCACCGCACACTACTGATCGCCGATTTGGACGAGTTTGTTCAGATACAAGGAAGCAAAACCAGCAGAGGTGATCTCTCAAGCTTTCGTGGAACTATACAATATACTTCACCAGAAATGCTAAGAACCCATGGGACGGAAATTTCGGACGAGGTGGTCGGGCGAAAAACTGACGTATGGAGCTTGGGTTGTGTAATACTCGCTATTGCGAATTGCGGCAACGACGACGTCAGCAACGATTCAAAATGGCTTTGTGAACCAGAAACCGGCAGAAAGACTGAACTCCCAAAGGACACAGTCACAGACATGAATTATATGCAACTGATTCTGGATGGGTGGGTTCCGTTTGTTCCTGATTTCGTGCCAGATAAATTAGCTGCCTGTATTCAGAAATGCTTGACTACGGATCATCTAGGAAGGATTTCAGCAGCCGAGCTTCTTAACGGGTTAAGGGAAGCAGTGGCGGCAAATTACCGTGCAACGGGAATGACGATGGCAGTTCAAGAATGTTTCTGTACAACTATCCCCGATAGTGCTAGTAAAGGAAAAGAAGACAAAAGTTTTCGAATGGATTCCACCGGCGCTGAACACCTCGGAAGCGACTGTACATATGAAATCGAGCCAATTATTGAGCATTACCGAGTGCCCGGAATGCTAATATATAGAGATAGTCGCGATTGCATAGCACGGATAGTGAAAAGGGGGAATTTTGCTGCAGATGGAATAGCACCAGACGGAATAGTTCCACTAGTTGTTAGAAGGATGGTTTTGCCGCAACAATCAGTTGAATTAGACATCGTTCTCGAGAAGTGGCGCAAAGTGCGTGATCTATGCAAATTGTTGTTGGAACTTAAACATCGAGGCATCTCGTTCCGTATCACAAAGTTGTAATGAGGCGTGGAGGATATGGAGAAGAGTCAGTCATCGAATTCATGACTGACTGCACCAGTCTTGCGAGTCAGTTCCAGGGTAATTAAATCTAACGTTTCTTAATTGGGTAAATCCTCTTAAACAGTCACAATAAGGCCGATGCCATGAACAGGTAAGTTACAGAGGTGAACTTTCAAATATCCGAAAAATCTACTAGCATCACTAACACTACTCGATGTTTAATAAGGGCAGCAGAGCAACGCTCTGCCGGTAATCTGCCGTTATCCCTTCCCAATAACTTAAAAGTCTCAGTGAAGTGTGCGTCAGAATTCCCGGGCTCTCCATACCTAACTTGACCTATGGATAAACTGTCATCCGGTGGACACTTTCATCGGTGAACCAGTATGTATCCGTGAACCGGTAAGCCGTACGGAAAACAAAAATTCCGTCTCAGAAAAACGAGAGAAGAATGCGTGGGGATATTTCTGCCGGGAACTAGTATCCGGGTAGGGCATTTATTTCGGAACCGATTGGTAAAAACTCGCTAAACTTTTCACTTTTATCAGAGTTTTTTTTACGGCACGCTGCAATCTATGATCTGTACGCGGCGTAGCGGGCAACGGACAGGTCGAGACCCGTAACGCCATTTAACACACTTCAGGTGCGGCCCGACATGAAGTCTGAAACATGAAACTGCGAACTCGGGTGTCTACCTAGTATTCTCAGCTTCTTATAACTAATTGTAGAGTATTGGATTAGGACAAAATATATGCTTATGTACGGGAGTTGTGCGTTCTAGACGACGATGCAACCTTATACGAAAGCGTGCAACACAAGACGATATCCCTCGATCAGTCAGCTGTTGCTTGCTATGCGCAACAAATTGCCGAAGGACTACAGGTCCTTCACAGGAACGACATTGTTCATGGGAACCTTAACTTACTGACCGTCCTGATGAAACGAGCAGCAACCGGCCATCACGTTTTATTGATCGATGCGTTGAACCGGTTTCAGCAAGTAGACGGCAGTTTCCTTGTTCCTACAAGTCTGGACGTGACCGACTCAGTCTTCTACGCATCACCGGAAATGCTGAGCAAAATTTGTTTGAAGGAAAACAAAATTGTTGGCTGCAAGACAGACGTGTGGAGTCTGGGGTGCATTGTTGCTGATTTGGTCAATATTGGTGCAGGTGTTCGCGACAAGTGGCTGTACAAAAAGATTACGGGCGAAAAAATCCAACTTCCTTACACGATTCCGCGCGTTGCTTTTGCAAGAAAGCTGCTAGACAGCTTCGCACCATACTATGCCGGGTCAACTGCGGCCTGCTTAGCACGGTGCTTAAATCAGTGTTTGGTGTTAAACACCGCGCACCGGTTGGCAGTTGCCGACTTACTACCAAAACTGCAAGAGGTAGCAAAAATTCTGGCCTCTTCGTCACGAGATTTGCTGCTGGCTAAAGAATCTTATCAGTACGAGTGCCCAGTAACACTAGTCAACGTCCCACTCCAGTTGTTCGAACTGACTGGAGTTCCAACGCCAAGCAACGGATTAGTCATCGTATTCCATAACTATCATAGAGATCGCCACGATTTCGAACCGGATTTGACAGACAGCCTCTATGTGCAGTTGTTTGACCCTAAGTTCGCTACACTGCGCCCATTATCACTTCCTTCAGGTCTGCTTGGTAAGCCGTTCCTTCCCTTTTTCTTTCCACAAGGTGACGAAGTCATAGTTTACGCTAAAAGGGAACTTTTAGATCAACCCAGGGAAGCAGTAGATGTTATTGCCAGCGATTTCCAGCAGAAGACGTGGCATCGTCTCTGTTATTCGATTCAGGATATTGATGAATCACATACTGACGATTTACATATTGATTATTTACAAAACGGAGTAATGGTGAAAGGCGCGATTTACTTCTGGAGTGGACGAGGGGCACATTTGTACAAAATGGATATTGCAAATGGAAGGATCGATCCGGTGCCAGATCCCTCGGTACCGGTCCCGGATGACGAGTACGTTACTATTCACTGTACAACTCGATAGCCATAATCTTTCGAACCGATTCTAAGACAGCTGATTATGAACTTGACGTTTATTTGCCTTTGTAGCCATTCAGAAGCGAAGCTTATCGAGTATAAAGGGGAAATTATTTGCTGTGCAGATGCCTACCGTAGTATCCCTAGCCCCGAGTGGAAGTGGGTCCTGCGTTATGAACCAGAAGCCGAAGAATGGCTCTATCTTCCAGATTTATCTGATCCCAGGCACAAGTATGCTCTGGCAGTTGTTGGTTGCTATCTTTACGTGATAGGCGGCTGTTTCAAACAAGGATACCGTCAAATTCCCACAAAATCGTGTATTCGATTAAACATGCGAACAACGGAAATCGGTTGGGAAATACTGGCTGATATCCTGGTCCCCATGTATGATCCTGGGGTCTTCGTTTTTGGGAAGCAGATTTATCTCTTTGGTAGCTGCAACGAGGATAATATACCCGAGGATCGTCTACAGCCAATGAAAATCCAAGTTTATAATATGGAAATGGGTGTCTGGTCCGAGGTACAATACGATAATCAAGATGGCCGAAACCTTGATATGAGATTTCGACGGACAATATGCACCCGTATTAAAAGATGAACTGGGCACAATTGCTTCGGTGGCAAATCATCGTGTCGAGACTAGCCATCGTGCATGCCGAAATAAAATGGTAATTCAGTGTGCGAAGCATTCCGCGGAAGGTGCCACATCGACTCCAAAACAAGTACTCTAAAGGTGTTTAGAATTTTAAGAAATCTGTTGAAATAGCACTACACTGTAATCATACGGATATTGTCTTTGTTAAGAACTCGAGCAAGCGCTTTTCTTACTGTATTTATAATTCGCTTTTTAGGATTCTCAGACTGCATTTATGTTGTCCGCCACATAGTTTTGATTGGTTGAGTTCTGTTTGTCAAATCGCATTGCTGTGTGAACTTTAATATTTTAATATTATTCGCATTGCTGTATCAGCTCTCTCCTGCAGCCAATGTCATTTTGTACAAGTCCATTCCAAGCGTCAAACACTTTTTGTACAAAAGTTTCCTGAAATGTTTAGTTTTGAATTGAACTTGAACTTTTGATCCGCATTCCGCGCTCCTGCGAACTACAACAAAATAAACGATATTTTCTTGCAGTTCATTTTTTTCACCATGAATGCAGATTATAGACGATTTTGTCAGCGAGTAACAACCAGCGGTCCGCAACGTGGTCGCACCATCAAGTCCCGCTCGCGCTTCGACATCTCACCAAACCGCCTAAAGGGTACAGCATCCGCGGCAGGAGAGCTGCTGCATGATCATTCCTCAACGGCGTTCATATAAGGATAGTAGCGAAAGATGCAGTCAAATTTTTACTACAGGCCCACAGAACCGTCTGCTTCCCCCCATACCGTCTGTGAGACATAGTACAGGAAGCTCTCCTGAGAACAGCCTAGCATAAAGAAATGAAAAATCAAGGACCAGAAAATATAACGTCTGCTGCGTTCGCTTGAGCGAACGTCCGCTCAAGCGGCAAACTGATGCAATATTTTCTTAGAGAGTAGAAGAGCAAACTTTTCTACGTAAATTAAGCGGCAAGGATTTCTGATGGCTGGAATAAATGTCCTTGTATACATACTGATGATGATTTTTGCGTTGTTAAAATCACGAGACTGCGGTGCATTTTCTTACTTGTTTTGATGACCATAACCGAATTATATTTCATAACATTTCATGATACCGCACATTCCGCATTCCCTCTGGCTCTGGCTGGAGGAAAACTAACCACTGTCGTCAATAAGTTTCTCTTGCAGCATCAACAGAACGTTCGTTCACTCGGTTTTCTTCAGCATGTTAGTATTCTTCTGTCAATGAATACGCCCTAGCTTACCGCTCGGTTTGGTTTCTGTACAAAATTACAAAACTGGTTTCTGTACCCTATGCAAGGTTCTACACTATAACCTTAAGTCATTCTGTACTTCTGTGCGTAGAGTCCGATTTTCAAAGAACATCGCATCAAGTACATACCTGCACGTTGCACATACGGATTTTTCCATATTATTGTTGACTTTTGCTATGATCACTTCCGATCCGACACACAAACCAAGTCACGAAGCTTACATACCCATCCGAACCGCATGGACGTAGAACGGCGGCATCTATTTTCCGGCGGAATATTAAGTATTTTCCGAGAGATGACTTGACCGAGTCTTAGACACTACGATACCGCGATACGCAGCGCGTAAGTGATTCCACGAACGTCGTCAGCCGGTGGGGCTGGACTCAGCGGGAAGCGCCAACGCTATGTACGCCGCTTACAGCATGGGTTGAGCGGCGTTATACATGTAACGATTCGTTAGCTACAGTAACTGGATGCTTAGGCGTGAGTAAACTGCAAGACGGGGATGCAAAGGAAATACGTTTACGAGTTAAAAGACATCCTAATTGCTTCCGGAAATCTCAGGTGCTTGCGGCAGTAAGTACTAAAGGGCAGTGTTAACTGGAAACATTGAAGATCAGGCTAGATTTGGCTATCAACAGGCGAGTCACGTACCGACTGTGAGAAATAGTTCGATCAGATTGTTGATCATCTAAGTGGTCCCGATTCCTCCACTTCCGCTAACTACCGTTACTAGCTGGCTTTTCTGTCTGCACGAAACACAAATGTGGGTGAATGTGATTTACGCACAGTTGTACGCAGCACCTGCCCAGTGGTTACTGTATTATGCATATTGTTATTACTTCAGTTGGTTATTGGCTCGACAGCGAGGGGTCACATTAAAGCCATTTAGCGCAAAAGCGCTAAATGCAGAACGAACCGCTATGTTTGCCAAGCACTGCTTGGCAACGAAAGCCATTGTATGATGTATGGGTTCCTGATTACTGTTTAAGCTGACAGTTCACATGAAAATTGATTAACTGCAAGAAACTTAAAAGTTTTTGCACAACCTTTGAAGTAATTTTGCAAGAACCTTTGAAGTAATTATTCCGTCTCTTCCCGGCTTTGCATTTCTGAAGCTTCCCAAAAGTCAGTGTGTGATGCCCAGCAAAGGAATAACCCCTCCTGACTGTTTTAAGCCCTTCTTGAAATATCACAACGTTTTATGCTGCCCCTTACTGTGCCAGTCATCTGGTTCTGCGTACCTGACCCTCTTTTCCTCCCTGATCAAGACCATCGCGGTACCCAACAAGTCGCAGAGGGACACCAGACGCTATCAGCACAGGAATACCGACGACCCAGCCCGACAAGCAGACACAGCTATATGTATCCCTCACATTTGGCTTGTCATGTATCAGAATTCATCATCAGGATGAGTACTGCTGGTTTTCCTTTAAATATATTTAGCAACACAACTACTCTTTCTAAATCTTTCTCGTTTCCTAGAATAACCAGATCACGATAATTTGTAGTATTATATTGACGTATACCACTTTCTTACTTACTCTTCACGGCGTCATACCATCATGTTTTATTTCATCTTCTTGTTAGGATATCTGCTTTTTGGATAACCGTTTATTATCTGTATAATTTTTTCAGTTATCAACATACGGCTACTAAAACTTTACTACTCCACATATTATTAGCAAATGTAATGTATTTGTATGTTTTATTTGTATGTATGTATTTATATGTATGCATCTATCTATATGTATGACTACACGTTTTCTTCAAAATTTCAAAGTATCAGGAAAATAGTTAATCCATTGCTCAGATCTATACTAATTAGTCGTTACGCTTGGTTATTTCTATCAGTGTCGTTAATTTTCAGTTTCCTCGATCATATTAATTTCATCCGTAACAATTAAGTCTCATGAAAAAACTATTAACAAATTTTTTAACAGTTTCTCACTATCCCTATGAAATCTGGATAATTTCGGAGCAGTACTGTTGTATACCCATTTGGTTGTGATATATAGTATTAGCTGGCATGAGACCTGAAATCGGTTAAAATTATTATTACAAATACCGTATGCGATCTGGTTTTAGTCGGAACATAGGCATTATTAACCATACAAATGCTGATACTGGTTTATTATTGTTTTACTTACTGCTGTGTAATCACTTCAACTTCATATATACTTATTATTTACTAATTTAGCGCCAATTAAAAGTCCAGCAAGCAGTAGAATCATAGCATGACTGAATAGACGGGCCTCTCTGAGCCCCTGTCTTAATAAGACAGGGTACTCCTGTCTATTCAGTCATGCTATGGTAGAATCTTAAACACCAAATTCTTTGTAAGGATCTTTGTCTGTAGTTTGGCGAAATGTTTTTCGGTCAGAGTGCGCAAGCTGTACTAATGACTATGGCACATATAAGCGTCTTCTAATTTCGTTAAATGCAGTCTTGTTTGTATAAGGACTAGGATATGTTATTGCGTTTAACATATTTTGAAAAATTAATTATTATTTCCAATTTGTTGATTCTTTTGCTGCTGATTCATAATATCGATAGACAGTAAGCAAACTAAAAATTAAGTGGCATGTATTGATAGATGCGCTGAAATTCGTTTGTTCAAGTGCTGTTCTTCCAGATTCTGGAACGTATTGTGCTTTACCTGATTTTCAGAGAAATTCACATTTGATGACTTCGTTACTTGATTCCCAACCCAACTTGTCCCTAGTTCTGAGAAAGCGAGTCTGTAGTGAGCGTAAATGCGTGAATACATGTATACTTACTTAACAACTAGTTTTCAACTGACCGCTCACTTAGGTATTAACTAGGAATTATTAATAGACCGCTGTTTGATCACCCAGTTTGTTTTTATTTTGATCTTGACAGCCCATTTTCATATGAGCCAGTACCTGAGAATTGTCGAAATGAAGATCGGTTATGATAATTACTGTCCTTACGTGTATGGTAATATACCTCTTATTACAGGTGTTATTCAACTAGAACTGTACTGCGTTGATATAACATAAGAGATTCAAAAATACGTATGACTAAAAAATATGAAACAAATACAAAAAAAATACAAAGAAATTAATTAATCCGCCTTATAATAATTATTTGTTCCGCTTTTTTGTCATTTCTTTTACTGCAGCTGTTTTTCACCTTCTTGTGTTCAAATTCGCGCAGACAAATTATTCAAAAGCATTTTAGCAAAATTGTAACAGCTAGCCAGTTCTCGTACGTGTGACAAATGATGATATCGGATAAGTATAACTTTGGATATTAAGTTTTATTAATGCTGGTGACAAATTTTTATTAACTTGTAATGTATTTAATGTATCTATGTGGTAAGATAATGTGAAAGTGTATTTATACAGGTGCCTAATAAATATCTGGTTCAATTACGCAATAAATCATACTTAACAGTACTATCAGACAAAATCCTTTATCTTGGATGACTGAAATTTCTTCTAGCGATGAGTTTTGGCTTTCTACTTGGATTTTGTTTACGTAAATCACACTTGAATGAATGATTCATGTTTGATCATACAAAAACCATTCAACTAATTATGCGTATTACACGCATTGTTGATCTTTGTTTTAAAGCTGCATCGATTGTCGTTTCCATTCAAACTGTGAGCCTCTGCCCGGATTGGCGGATTAGACCAATCCTGCGGACCATATCCACGGCGGGGACCGTTCCCGCAGCCGCAGTCACAATAAGGATTCCGATGCTCACGTCGACCCGTGATTAACCTACGCCATTTACCATTGCTTTTTTGTGTTTTTGACAAACTTGTTTTTAATTAAGTACGATACTGCGGAAATGCTAGTTTTGTGAATGTGCAGTTACGTTTTCCACATTATCTTCATGTTTTCTCCGGTTTGTTTTTTCTTTCCGCGCGGTTGGGGCTGGCGTTCCGCTTTGGGGGTGTCCGGCGCGGCTTGTATCGAAGTGCTGGGTGACCAACGGCTAACTTTGTACCGTTCGGACATTGCCCAGTAACCGATTACTTGCCCCGGTATCCCAAAGCGGCAAACAGTCGGTTGCGGTTCGTTCAGAAGCGTTAAAGCCATTTAGCGCAAAAGCGCTAAATGTAGTTAACGCAGAACGAATCGCTATGTTTGCCAAGCACTGCTTGGCAACGAAAGCCATTGTATGATGTAAGGGTTCCTGATTACTGTTTAAGCTGACAGTTCACATGAAAATTGATTAACTGCAAGAAACTTAAAAGTTTTTGCACAACCCTCCCGCCCTCCCTGTTTCACTGCTTATTGTAATCATGCGCCTACATGGTCTCGTGGTATACATGTTGTTCTTCCGATGTTCAATTTGTCTCTTTCTACGCAACCAGCGGACGCCCTTCAGTGCTCCGTTCGGACATTGCGTTTTCTTTCGGTGCTCATTTCTCTGCGTTCATGTGGCCGAAGTTTAATAAAGGGGTGTCCGGCGCGGCTTGTATCGAAGTGCTGGGTGACCAACGGCTAACTTTGTACCGTTCGGACATTGCCCAGTAACCGATTACTTGCCCCGGTATCCCAAAGCGGCAAACAGTCGGTTGCGGTTCGTTCAGAAGCGTTAAATATGTGCTAAATTTTCTGTACGTTCTAGTGGTATTTAACTGCATTCGTGAAACAAGCGACGTGGCACGATGTTTGTTGTTAAGCGCCAGTAAGGTTTTGCAAATGCACCTCCGGAAGACCGCATCCGTCCAAGTGATCAGCGACGAACTGTACTGAACTCTGTTTCGTCTAATATTCTAGCACATACATTCTGGTGCGAAACAAGAAGATGTTTGCTGTCTCTGCGGACATAGTTTATGTGTGTTTTATCGACAAAGTGCGCTACTGTGTATCGAAGGTGCGCACACCACACAAAATCCCTTAAAGCGTAACCCGTTGGATCTGCTGTAAGAGACTGTTCAACATAAAAAAGGGTACAGACGGTAAATAACAGAAAGCGATGGACAGTATGTTATAAGTCTGGTGCAACATACTGCCGAAATTAAATCAGCCATGCCATTGCATAATGCGGTGAGCTTACATACCGTAAGCAATCCTTGATTCATGATCTCAGATGAATAGTTTTTTGGTTGCTTTTGGGCCATCAATCGTATGAATTGACAGATCGCTGACAGCTGGGTAAAAGTAACACACACAGTCACTCACCAAAAGTTTAACCTTCTGAATCTATAATAGAATGGCAAAATTAATATTAAAGAAATGTGTTGACCATGATCTTTTACACACAAAACTAATTGCAGTTTCGGATCGCTGGTACATACTGTTAGCCATTCGATTTTCAAGCGATTCTTCGTACACGCACATATGTCCAGTTGCTGGTGGATGGTTTGTATGCATCTCAAAGTAATTTGTGAAAAACAAATTCTATCCCGACTGCACGAAAAAAACGCGGTTTAGGAAACTAGTGATCCGCTTAGGTGACAAACCAACACGGCAGTTACGGCAATCTGTTAACTGTTTTTTACTGGTGAACCCCGCTGTCTGAAATACGTCAAAATGCCGAAGCCTCTAACAAGAAGAGTACAACGAAGGAGGCCGAAAACTAGGCACTTTGAGTTTACTGTTCTAACAAGACACCTAATGCCCGTCTGTTCTGACCTCCTTTGGTCTACTAACAATAAGGAAATTTCCGCAGCACTGTAAGCGGTTAATTATTAATTTTAATAATGGGTATTTCTCGTATTCGTACCGGCAAGCCGATCAGTTTAAGTACTTGTATAGTAATGCACATACCGGCAGCATACTGCAGTGTACTGTGTACAGTACATGCGCCAATGAGATCCGCTGCTTGTAGGTCAAGACTCAATTGATCAAGGAACTCGGGCCCGGCAAAGTCACTTTGAATAAAGCGATCAAATATAGAAGAATGTCAGTAGATATGCCTACTCTGGATGGCGGACTGACTGGAGGCACTGCCTATTACATAAAGGTCAGCATGTGTGTGTATTACATGAATCGTTTATTAGCAGTTTCTTTGCACCATGTTTATTATTATCTGACACACTGCAGGTGGAAATTTCACCTGGTAAATACATCCACGAAAGCATTCTGGAGGGTGAGGGAAAGACTACACTCAACCGTGTGGAACAGAACCGTACCTTGCAAGACGAAATCACGGAATTTTAATATCAAATCGTCAATCTGAATGTCGTTGACATTGGCATTTTTACGTAATCGTCGTACTCTGGTTTGTTGGCTACTGTTGTCACACAAAAAATTCTTTACTGTACCACAAGTCCACAACCAAATCGTTCAAGCAGGCATGTTTTTCTGTTTCGAAATGCCTGTTAACTCGATCCAGGCTGTACACGTGGATCCGAAGAAGGTGTCTAAATTGTTAATACAATGTCACTCGCATGGAAGCAGTCGTATTAGTTTTACCCAGTATCCGCGTCATTGGTGATCCCGGATTTAACTATTACACCGAACGAGGGAGTAAAAGTAATCCATATTTGATCAGCTGTAATAACGGTCAATACAAATCGCACTTGTTAGAAAAGCTGTTTCGTTACCGTACAGCAGCATGTTCGTTCGAGCACCATTCTTATCATCTGCCAGGATGATGTGCATGTGTTTAAGTTATGACGTTAGTTATCCCGTGTGCGCTGTGATTTTTGCACAGAAAGCTTATCAGCTGTTGTGACATTTGCAGTATTTTACGGACCCAGCGTCGCATTTTCATCGCTGATTTCATATTCGGAATCAATGGATTTTTAGAGGAAACGCTTTTTGGGAAATTTGTGTAGACTCTGTCTGGGTGAAACGATGTCCGGGTTACCTAGTCCCGAATGATGTATGCTGCCTATTCCAGAGCGCGAATGGCACTTTTTCGAGGGGAAATCATTGCCGGTACCCTGCGTGGCGCAATGTACGCGTTCCCTACAAGAGATGCGCATACTTTGCGCGCGCACATTCATGTAGTGACGTGGACAACGAACACTACAAGCGTGGAGTAGGCATCCCGCATGCAGTAACCAGTTGCTTAACTGGTCCGTACGGAGACAACTGTATCGCTGCAAAAGTCGGGTGAATCGCAGAAATAGTTTTTTTGGCAACTAAGCCGGTAATACGTATCTTTTCGTGTGTTTCTGCCATGTGTCTTGATCGCATAATCGCCGCGGGTGAATTGCGCACCTCACAGCCAGATGTCCAATTTTCCGGCAAATGCTAGACAAAAGTAGGTCTATGGATTTCTGATCCCCAGTTCTAGATTGTGTTCTACCGATTCAACGCTTTAGTTGCATAGTTCTTTATACTACTGTATTGAATTTTGGGCTTCTGCTTATTGGAAAAGATGTCGAACATTTTGAGGTAAGATTTCTATGTCGTTCCGTTGTAGAAACGTACTCCAACATCAAGAAACCGCTTAATTAAGGATTTCGCCGCAGATTTGCTATATTTTTTGCCGTATTCGGATACATTTCCGCCCCGGCGTCGGAAAGAAAAATGAATTCAGGGCCTGTGAAAAACCGTTCAATCCAACGTGAGGAATTCGGTACCCTTAGCCTTGAAACAGACGCTGATGAAATGGTCCAGGCAATTGCCGACAAGGTAAGAAACAAGGTGGTTTTGGTGGCGCAGCTCGAATACGTCTCTTGACGCATTCATTTGTATATTTCATGTTTCGTTACAGTACATTATGGTGCATAGCAGTTAAGACTATTAAGGTGTTAGAAGCGATCCGATTTTTCACGTGATTTTTTGTTCGTATGAGTGCGCAAAAATTAGATTCGACGATGTCCGTTTAAAAAAGCTAAATGCATGAGTTGTAATGCTGATATAGACGGCATTGTAACTGACTTGTGCGTGGCATTAGCGACCAGGCGCTATCCGTGTTATCAAGGATTTTTACTTTCGGTGGCTTGAATAACCATAAGGATCGCTTGTGCGCCGCAGACGTCGTTCTTCTTAGAGCGAAGGTGCTATCCGTGCGGATAAGTTTTTCTGCGTTCGTTGGCTTGAATAACAACCATACGATGCGTGCATCCGCGCGCGGGCGTTGCTCTTATTCAAGCCATCGGTGTTATCCACACGGGTAACGCCTTCGCTCTATCGTCTTTCGCACGGATAGCGCTTGCTCTCAACTATCGTTCTGTTGCGTTTTAGTAACAGCAGCCAGAAGCTTTGCATGTCATTATTGAATGCATATGACAGCTGTGTCACTGTCCGAAGCTTGTCTTCTGTACAAACACGAGGAGAAAACGTGCCAGTAGCACTTGTATATGTACTAAGTTTCCTTTTCGTTCTGATGGTATTTAACTGTATTAGTAAAACAACCAACGTGACACGATTGTGCTGAGCGAGATCCGCTGTTTGTAAGTGAAAGACCAATTGATCAAGCAACTTGGTACAGGCAAAGTCACATTGAATAAAGCGATCACATTTAGAAGAATGTCGGTCGATATGCCTCGTGACCCTCATAGTGGCCGCGGAATGACTGGAGGCATGGCCTATTACATAAAGGTCAGGTTGTGTGCATGTTACAGAAATCGTTAATCAGCAGTTTTTTTGCACTGTGCTTATTATTATCTGACCCACTGCAGGTGGAAATTTCTCCAGGCAAATACGTCCATGAAAGCATTCTTGAGGGTGATGGAAAGACTACGCTCAACCGTGTGGAAAAGAACCATACACTGGAAGACAAACTCACGGAATTTTAATTTCCTGTCGTCAGTCTGAATTTCGTTTAACTTTGGCATTTTCACGTAATCATCGTACTCTGGTTTACTAGCAATTGTCAGAAATAAAATGCTTCACGGTACCACAACCTAATCGTTCAAGCCGGCATCTAATCGCAGTGCATGTTAACGGGATCCATGATGTAGACGTGGGTCTGCAATGCAGCCGAGGAGTCTGTCGAAATGTCACTCGCATGGAAGCAATCGTATTTGTTTTGTCCAGTTTCAACGTCGTTAGTGTCTGGTGGTTTGCTGATACCGGATTTAACTAAACAGTATTACGTACAGTACGCGAGATTGACAGTAAACCATATTTTATCAGCTGCAATAACAGTTTTGTTTTATTTGGCAGTGGCCAAGAAACGTTGTTGACACGATAAAAATTCCAAAAATCAAATAAAAAATTTTTCCCAGTTAGCACGCGAAGGAACAGTAGCCAAAATCAAACTAACATTACCGCGCATTATTTCCATGCTTACACGCTGAAACAAAAAAAACAAGTTGATCTGCTTTCTCCTGTCCGTAAAAACAACCGTTTGCCGATTTCTTTAAACAAAACAACTGCAGACTCACACCACACCCCAAAGGACTCGCAAGCTAACGGAACAAAAATAATAATAACAGTCAACCTGAACCGCACTTGTTAGAAAATCTGTTTTGTTACCGTGTGACAGCATGTTGATAGGAACACCGTTCTTAGCGTCTGACAGGGTGCAGTCTGACAGCGTCTGATGATGCGGGAAGTGTATTACATATAAAGTTACGATAGTTATCCGAAACGCGTTTCATGCGGTGTGCAGGATTGCACGAAACGGATAAAGCGTACACACTGTCAAAACTGTCGTGTTGGTTGGATGTTTTTGACAGTAGCATATGTAACATGACAGTAAATGGCAGTAGCATAAACGTCAAAGTTTGAACGGGGTTTCCGACGCTGTGAAGCGTTGTCAACAGTGAGCATAATCAGCATATCGATATCGAATGGGACCCACCTTTTCGTGATATACTGTAGAATGATAATGCGATTGCTTCACAAACGGTAAAACAGTGGATGTGGTGCGCTTCAGAATGTATCTGTACTCACAGGTTAAATCCTAAAGTTCACCTGGTTTTCTCGGCAAGATTACCACTCGATCGCAGTGCAAGTTGAGCAACAACTCATGATCATAGTACCGATAGAAGCGACAATGAGCAATACAGCACCGGGTTGGGTATGGAAAGTTACCAAACTCTGGCTTATCTGTCTCCAGATCCTTGCACTGTTCTATTATCCCATGCCAAACCGTTATGTTTTACGAACGGTGATCGGTACGTCAATGGTGACTTATGCGGTTGCACTCGTTCTCGCCGATAGCTTTTATGCGTATGACACCTATGTATCATACGACCGAAACGCGTCTAACAAATTCTCAGTTGTGGTGATCGGATTTTTGACCACCGTTTTATCGCTTGTCGAGATGCCGTACTGTATATCCCGCTGATGTGGTGGAACAGTGCGAAGGTTGTCCGTTTTGTCAGAATTCTTGATAAAGAGTTCGGATCTTTACTGACTTTGCGCGACCGCAGGTGTTTGACCTTTGGACTACTTCTGTGCGTCATCAACATTCTGATAACCAACGGGCTGTTTGTTCAATACTATAGCAATACCGCTGCGTTTTCGACCGATTTAGACAGCTACCAGGTTCAATACCTTCCGAATGCTCCGCGAATTGTTTTATCCGTATTATTTCGCGCCTACAACGGCGCACTGCAGATTTCTTACCTGAGCAAACAGGTCATCTCAGGTTTGATAATGTTCTTGGCGGTAATATGTGGAGTAATGTTTCAGCGGATTACGCAACTTAACGGCCTCGAAATACTTGTTCTACGCCATGCGGAGTTGAGTAACGTGGTGAAGGAGCTGGATGGCTGCTTAAGGGTTATTACGGGTGGACGTTGCATTGCTTCGATGGGATGGATCATTATTGCGACATTAAGCATCAGTGGACAATATGCTAACTGTGGCGCGCCGGCCAGTTCGACAATGTTGTCATTAATTACAAATGCGATGATTTTGTGTTTGACAGCCCTTGCGTGTCTGTTCTCAACAGAACAGGTATGGAACGAAATATCGGCACATTTAATGTCGGAGAAGCATTTTCGAGCAGGAACTTTTGATTAACTGGCATTTACCGGTACAGCGTTTTCTTTATCCAGGCGCAGTTAATGGCAGAGATCATGGAGGTTCATCTTGAAGAAAAATGTCGCAAGTTTACGGACGAAATGAATGATCGATGGATGGTTCTGTACATGCAGCGCATCAGACACGCACCCGCCGGATTCACCATAGGAGGAATTAGACTTACGCGGGAGAGTACCTTTCAGGTACAATACATGGCCAGCACTGGTCGTGACATTTTGGCTATGAAAATAGTAATTGTTTTTTTCCCCAGGATGCCGCGGCACTACTTGGAAGCATTTTAGTATTTACACAACTGGCCGGAGACATAAACAGTCAGTTCGTTTGCACGCCAGCTGATAATCATACGAGTTTCTGGATCTTGTAATGACTTGTTTGTAACATGGCTTTTGCACCTACTTCTAAAAATCGAGTGTTTGTTCTATTCAGTTTATGCGGGGTCATTTTGATATCATTCGAGGCTTAAAAGTTTGAGGATGTCATGTTGGCTTGGAAAGTTGTTTTTAAAGTTGAGAACATTCGATTTCCCGGAACCCTCACCTGATTTGTGTATAAGTGTAACCTCTCTATACCGGCTAAATTCAAGTGATACGAAAAATCTAAGTCAACGCGGTGTGCATAGTAACCGTAGCCGCAGCTACATACTTCCGGGGAGGGCTGTACGAAATATTTTCTGAGCGAGACCTCATGCTTGTAGATTAAAGACCAACTGATCAAGCAACTTGGTCCAGGCAAAGTTACCGTAAATAAAGCGATTACAAATAGAAGAATATCCGTTGACAAGCCTCGTCGTAACCGAGGACTGACTGCAGGCACTGCCTGTTACCTGAACGTCGGCGTGTGTGCTTATTACAAGAATCGTTAATCAGCAGTTTTTCGCACTCTGCTTATTAATATTATTGCAGTCTGACGCACTGCAGGTGAAAATATCTCAAGGTAAATACGTCCGCGGAAGCATTCTCGAGGGCGATGGAAAGACTATGCTGAACCATGTGGAACAGAACAATACCTTACAGGACAAAATCACGGACTTTTATTGTCCAGTGGTCAATCTTACTTTCTGTTGATTTAGACTTTCTTACTCGTCGTATTCGGGCTTACTCGCTAACGTAACAAAAAATGCTTTACTGTACCGCAGCCAAATCTTTCGAGCGAAATGCGATCCATGGCCATGCTGTATACGTGGATAAGCAATGCCGCCGAGGAAACTGTCGAAATGCCGCCCAGGAAACTGTCGAAATGCCGCTCGCTTGAAAGCAATCCTACATCGTTTGCCTAATTTGAACGTAACATGTTCATACGAGCACCATTCTTAGCAACTGCTAGGATGATGCGTGAAGTGTACTGAGTTACGATAGTTACCCGAGAACCATTTCACGCCATGAGCACGAACCGAACAAACCGCACAAACTGTCAAAACTGTCGTGTTTGTTTGATAGTTTTGACAGTATCGTAACTGCTACCAATATATTATTTTGAACGTTTAAAACGGCATTTTCGACGATGTGAGGTGTTTTCAACACTTTGCATATCGATATCGAATCGGACCAACCTTTTGGTTGTACTGTATAGGGGTAACGGGCTTCTTAACCGTGACTTAACATGTGGTAGGTTATCAGCCTGTCTTCAAATTTGCCTGGTTTTTCTTGCAAAACCCCCACTCGATCAGTGCATGTTGAGCAACGCCTAATGATCACAGTATCGGTCACATCGAAAATGAGCAATACAGCACCGGGTTGGGTATGGAAACTTACCAGACTCTGGCTTATCTGTCTCCAGGTCCTGGCACTGTTCTACTATCCCATGCCAAGCCGTCCTTTTTTACAAACGGTAGTCAATGTGTTAATGGTAACCTATGTGGTTGTACTCGTTTTAGCCGATAGCTTTTATGCGTATGACACCTGTTTAGCATACAACCGAAACGCGTCCAGTAAATTTTCACTTGTGGTGATCGGATTTTTTACCACCGTTTTATCGGTCATCGAGCTGCCGCACATCCCGCTGATGTGGCGAAGCAGCGCGAAGATTGTCCGTTTTGTAAAGATTCTTGATAGAGAGTTTGGATCTTTGCTGACTCTGCGCGACCGCAAGTGTGTAACATTTGGACTAGTTATTTGGGTCATCAACGTCCTCATAACGAACGGGCTCTTTGTGCAGTACTACGGCAATACCGCTGTATTTTCGGCCGATTTGGACAGCTATCAGGTCCAATACCTTCCCGGTGTCCCGAGAATCGTGTTGTCCGCATTATTTCGCGTATACAACGGTGCATTGCAGATTTATGACCTTAGCAAAGAAGTTCTATCAGGTTTAATAATGTTCTTGGCGTTAATCTGTGGACTAATGTTCAAGCGGATTGTGCAACTCGGTAGTCTCGAAAAAGCTCTTCTTCGCTATGCAAAATTGGCGAACGTGGTGAAGGAGCTTGACAGCTGCTTTCGGGTCGTTATGGGTGGGCGCTGCATCGCTTTGCTGGGATGGATCGTCGTTGCAACGTTTAGCATCAGTGGACAATATGCTAACTGTGGCGCGCCGGGCAGTTCGACTTTGTTGTCATTAATTAAAAATGCAATGATACTGTGTTTGACAGTCCTTGCGTGTCTGTTTTCGACCGAACAGGTACGGAACGAATTCGCACATTTACATGATCATTTTCGATCCAGAACACTGATGAATTGTTATGTGCCGGCATCTTGTTGTTCTAACCCAGGCGCAGCTGATGACAGAGATCATGGAGGTTCATCTGGAAGAAAAATGTCGTTTGCGCATGTTTACGGACGAACTGAATGATCGGTGGATGGTTCTGTACCTGCAGCGCATTAGACACGTAGCCCCCGGATTCACCATAGCAGGGATTCGACTTACACGGGAGAGTGCCTTTCAGGTAGAAGATTTAGCCAGCAGTGGTTGCAAGTTTTTCACTAAGAATACCATAATTGTTTTTTTTTGCCCAGGATGCTGCGGCACTACTTGGAAGCATTTTAGTGTTTACACAACTGGCCGGAGACCTCAACAGTCAATTCGTTTGCACACCAGCTGATAATCGTACGAGTTTCTGGATCTTGTAAGAACTTGTCTGTAGCGTGGCTTTAGGATATCATTACTAGAAATCGGCTCTGTAATGTCATTCAGAATTTAGGAACATTCGAGACGTGCAGGTTCGAGAATATCTAGTTCGCGTCGCGACAATGAAAGATGCATTGCAAACTTTGAGAGCACTCGATTTCCTGAAGCACTCAATGTGCGCAAAGGTGACCTATCTGACACACTGAATTATTAAGCAGCACGAGAGGGTAAAGGTAACCCATATTTATCAGATATAGTAAATATATCAGTATTAATACCCATGTGGAAGACCTTTTCGTTACCAGAGCCGCTGACACCATGATACGTGAAGTGTGTTTAGTGACCGAGGTCCTGTTGACATAGTAAACGAGCGAAGCTTACACTGTCACAACTGTCGCACCGATATGATAGTTTTAACAGCGCCTACATTGCTACGTAAAGTCGTGGACGCGTTCTTGGATGCTGTTTCCTGAATAACGTGAACTCGTGGCAGCAACGAGCATATCAATATCAGCCGGACCACTCTTCGTCGTTTGTAGTATATATTCATAGGTAATCTTAACCTATAACCCATGTATTGCATTTTTACGTTGTGAATTTTAACGTTTAGCTGATCCTTGGCCAAACACTCAGTGTTCTTTCAGCACTAACAGAAACTCATGACCAGAGAATCGGTAACCGAGAAAATGGGCAATACATGCAGCAGCGGGTTGGGTATGGAACCGTAAGAGTTTCTGGATCTTGTAAGGACTTGTCTGTACTTGTAGCGTGGCTTTTGCATCCCGATGCTATATCTGGCCCAACCCATATTTGGTCAGCTGTAACAAGATAACAAATATGCAGTACTTATAGAACACCATTTCGTAGCCATACGAGCAGCGCCCGGGGTGGTGCACCCCGCATGATACATGTTTGTTCAGTGTCAGAAGGTGACGCAGTAAACGGCGAATCTCGAACTGTCAAAACTGTCGTACCAATATGATAGTTTTAACTCATGCAGAAAACCATAAGTCAAGCACAACGTACAGATTTGGTTCATCACGTGAACTCTTAGCCTATCGTATAGAAATTTCGACTAGACTGCAGCTCTTACTGTCAGTCCCATGATATAGCGCTGCACCAAATGGCGTGCCGTCCTTTGAACAGCGAGCATTTGAAACAAGAACTGAAGTTTTACGTAATAGTATTACCACAAAAACTTTAGTTCTTTAGACTGTATACTGCACAGAAAAACTGAAAAATACAACATTACTTATTATCAAGGGTGAAAAAAGCTTAGTCGCCCATTCAAAAGCTCTTTATTTATAAGTTAGTCACCCCGCAGACTCTTGGCTTGCTCTCACGGTCACCCAGTAACAGATCAAGTGCCTTTTGATACTTGTACGTGTGAGTTCCTAACTTGCAGCTCAGCGAGAGTACGATGTTCGACGACAATTGGGCTGGGTCTCGCAATCGAAACGAATCCAGAAACGGTACGTGTGCGTGGCCAAACGAAGATACGTTTTGCGAAGCCACCTCATGTGGTGGTTAAGGCCCCGTATAGCAACGGCCCCGGACCGCATCCAGATTCGCTTGGAATGTGAGACCCACCTTAATGTATTCGGTTGCGAGCGGTTGCGGCTACATCATTGTCCAATCATTCCCGCGCCAACTACCATCTGTGGCATTACCGTCAAAGCCGTCCACGGATCCCATTTGGATTGCCTTACCAGCCTCTGGAACGAATTGGACCTACCACCGGAGGCCTACCGCTCGTTGCGATCGTTTATATACTCGCTGGACACTGTGGATTGGCGTAATCTTACATGGGCTAAAAAATATCTGTTTTGGCAGTTCGACTGACTTTGACTTTCGCTATTGTTGCTTTTATCCGTACTCTAACCTCGCTTCATTTTTGTATATTTTGCATTTTTGTGGTTCCCATCAGTCACATTCTGTTTCGTGTTGTGTTTGCTTGCTTACTTTCGTTCTTTGCTCTTGGTGGATTGATTACGTATGTCCGAAGCCTCGATGGGACTTTGTCCCGTGCCGACA
>JAQGAU010000383.1:0-29459 GCA_034698045.1 Paramacrobiotus richtersi
CTTTGCACCCGTCATTTCGCTCGGACTTTGAACGCGTGCCGTAAACAATCCCATTTAATTCGACAACAAATCATAAAGAAATAGGAAAAATAAGTGAAATATCTCTAAATTAACATATTAACATTAAAACCTTATTGCTCGGACGAAACCTCGATATCGTAACAATAACGGTTACAGCAGGCCAAAAACAGTAGGTGCCACCCCCCTACTGTCCCCCCTAACTGGTTTTTGAGTTTTTACTTTCTCTAATGAAGATATTTTCAAAATTCCTTCGATCAATAAGTTTGCCGTAACATTACGCACATGATAGCGTTTCAGTATAATTTTTTAATCAAACTGAGGTCTTGGAAATTCCACTTTAAATTTTTGACTTTAAAGTCATACAGCGTTTAAAATTGAATGTTTAAAAATAAACTAAAATGTGACTTTTGTAGAGCATTCATTTCTGCATTTGATGATGTTGTTTGATCGGTTTAAAATTGTAACATGTTGATGTGGCATGCTCCGCCGTGGAGCGAGCCGACCACCAGTTACTCGGCCTTAACTCGAAGAGGTGGTATGGATTGTTTCAATTATTGGGCGTGGCAGATTATTTGGCTGCGGCCAGTCAGTGCGACCCTGACGTCACAAGGCGGAAAAATCGAAGTTTGAATAATCAACATAATCAGACGAATAATCCTTATGG
This sequence comes from Paramacrobiotus richtersi, assembly GCA_034698045.1. Lineage (NCBI taxonomy): Eukaryota > Metazoa > Tardigrada > Eutardigrada > Parachela > Macrobiotidae > Paramacrobiotus > Paramacrobiotus richtersi. The sequence continues at coordinate 686 of JAQGAU010000383.1, forward strand.
GGAAACTAGCTATTGTCTATTACTATTTACTATTGAATTGTTGCATAACTTATCTACGTACATACGTAAACCTCATCCCGACTCCGACCAGGAATACTGAAGTAACGATCTACTTCCCGTGCTGTTGTAATTGTAGCCATTTCCGGAACGCGTTGCGATTTGAAAACGGCTGGGTTCACAGGGATAACAGCGAATGTTAAAGACGTTGTGATTCCTGTTAGCAACACTAACAAGATCACATACGACTGGAAAACGTGGATTCCGAAACAGTTTCGCTTCCAGCAGCGCACTTCGCGGCAGTGCAAGTTTGCTGCCTGCATCGTTGCCGTGCTTATGGCCGGCGTATTGTCCTTCTTTTTCGGTTTGTTTATCGGAAATGAGTACATCTGAAGAAGCGGTTTATGAGTACTTTGCACATTGCGGGTTTCCTCTGACATGCAAGGGTGTCCATTTTCTTGGCGCAGTTTTCTGTTATACAGTAACCATAATACTTGTATGCTACGAACATATACATCCATGTTGCTTGTTGAATTTCCATGTAGTTCGTTAAAACAGTAATAACGCGTTACAGTAATACTGACATGTTTTCGGATCATTCTTTTTTGGTTCGCTTATCATTCTGCCAGCTTGTTAGGTGTGTGTCTTATACGCATATGGTAGGGGCTTTTGAGAATCAATAAACATTTCCGTTTTGGCATGTTTGGATCTTTCCGCTTTTTGCGTGTATGAGGCTGTTCGCGAAATTTCTGGCTTGTTGCAGACTGCATTTGGATTGTATAAAACAAACCATCTGTCAGTACGTGAACGATACAGATCTTATTTGTGTTACGTAACGCACTTCTGTAACAGAAACAAACGCAATGAACTGGCGGATTTGCAGTGTCGCAAATTACATGTAGCTGTTATAGTTTAATATAGTTTAATTTGATTTCTAAAATACTGGAGAGCCTTTGCGCCAATGAGCAATCCTCGTGCCCTTTATCGCTGCGAAGTACCGGACAGAGTAAGCAAATATATCTCCAGTGGAGGACGATCCGTAGCAAAAAGAATTTCTTAAGCACTCGAACAAATTTCTGACAATCCAACTAGGGCAAGCCGGGGTATCCCGATTTGAGCATGTTTGGTATCGTTTGAAAGAGCATAACGCGTAAGTGCTAGATCCGCTGTCAAATCTGGCCAGATTTTAAAAGTTCAAAAGTTATTCGAACCCAGACTCACAGAATTTCCATAAAAATCCACTGAAAAGCCACTACACTACAGTATTATGCTGGCTCCGCCATCCCTTTGATCTGAAATCAGATCTTAATCTTAAGCATCTGGCCAGATTTGACATCAGATCTAGCACCTACGCGTTACGCTCTTTCAAATGATACCAAACATGCTGAAATCGGGATACCCCGGCTTGCCCTAGTTGGGTTGTGAGAGAACAAATTTTAAAAACAATACACAGTAAGTACATCGACATACGTATTCTTTTAAGGTAAACCCGATCCCGACAGAGTTGTTCTACAAGCCTACGATTTGTGCGGTTCTGGAAGCGATATGGTGTTTGATTCATTCCTGGTCTTACGTACAGATGATCGTTCAAGGCCAGAAGCATTTTTCAACTAATAAAATCGGACTGCTCATTTAAAAATGAATTTTTAAAGTTAAAAGTTTGGTCACGTTTTGGCGAAACTGCGAGAACGACATTTGCTATGTGGAAACGTCATATCATGCAGAACTACATTATCTTGCACCTTGCGCAGGCTTTTTTGGATAAAAAAATTTTAAACTGAGTTATCGTAAAAAAACCGTTTTTAAAAACATATTTTTCTTCTAATTTTCTTTGCAGACATAATTTTCGCAAAAGCATGCGCAAATAAGCTTTCCATGGGTTTCTCCGTTTTTTAAGACATTAACCGGCCTAATCCGACTATCAGACCGCGTGCAAAGCTTGCACAAAGTGGTGTTTGTCGTTTTTTCAGGATATGTGGGTGAATGCAGGCTAGTTGAGGACAGTAACTGCGCTTCTCTGATCAGTGTGGTCTGCCAACACACTGCGCTCAGAGAAAGGGAACAGGTGCGACTGCTTGAGACTGCTGAGGGAGAATGGCTCGTCTCTGGCTCATTGTTTCAGGCCGGCATTCATGGTCAGCCGATTCTCCCATAGTTTTGCAAAAAGTAGCCGACGGTAGCTGTTGTTCAATTTCTGATACTGAAAAAACGAAACCAAATACAAACCTGAACTAAACGGATTCTACTAGGTCAAACCTTCTTTCTATATGGTGATTTTTTTCAAAACAGTGCTACTTCCATATCGCGTCGAGATAGGTTTTCCCTTAATGACCTGAGTCACCTGACTAAGTTTTTCGCTAACATTCTCGGCTGTACTTACGTAAAAACAATCCCCTGGTACTTTCTAGTATTATTCGATAATCAATAAAAGCTAACAAATGACTAATAAACTGGTGGACCTTTTTATACCGAGAATGACCTCTTTGAACGAAAAACTGCAGAATTTCGGATTTTTGAGCAAGAGCCGTCTACTGTTGACACTTTATTCTTGCTGCTGATTGTGATCCAAATTCTGCTCTGTGGAATGCTGATTGCTTCTACCAGTCTGCTGATGAGTGGTGCTGAAAAACGCTTTTGGCATGCATAATAACTGGTGAATTCTTCCCCATTGCCAGCGAAGAATTTGGCCACAGCATAGAAGGTTTAACCAGGATCCATCTCCATGTTCGCGTCCTGCACCTGCTCCTTCTCCGACTGATGCCCGTCGGCTTCAAGAGCCGTCCGCGTTATCTAGGCGCAACAGCAAGTCGTGACACATGCAGGACGACCCACGAATTTGTTTGCACTGTTGGTTAAATTAAGCGGTCAGCGGTTGCAGTTTGTAGTGTCGCTTTTATTATTCAGGTCAGATGTATTTATCACGAACAAAATAACAAGAACAGCGACAGCGGCATAATACCACGCGATAAGGGAGCCACCGGGGCTCATCCGCGAGAACAGAAAGCGCCCAGATGGCATGACGCGAGTACCGGTCACAGGAGAAAAGAACGCGGTCTACGATGTGACGGTAGTGGATACAGTGGCTCTGACTTACGTTGCAGGCACATCAGAAAGGGCCGGCGCGGCCGCGGCGGAAGTGAAAAAACGGCGAAAGTATGCGGCACTGAGCAGGCAGTATGAGTTTGTACCAATGGCGTTTGAAACCTTTGGAACCTGGGGAATGGATGCCTCCATTTTCCTCAAGAAACTCGGGCACCGCCTGAACGCAGTCTTGGAAAATCAAACAGCATGTTGTTTTTCCTTTCAGAACATCAGCATTTTGTTACAGAAGGGAAATGCTCTTTGTGTGCGTGGTACTTTTAATGATGAGTGATGTGTGTCTTGATTGTTATTTGATTGATTATTAAACAAAGAGATCATAAAAAAAATCACGAATGTATCATGTATGGATAAGGATAATCTAGTTGTTAGAGGTTCAAGCTGTATCTGTACAATGACTTCTTCTCAAAATAAGAAATAATAATAACTAAGAACAATTAACAAGCAATAAATAGATAATCTATGATTAGTTAATACGAAGGAAATTCGATCTTAATTGGCACTGGCAGACTGCCACTCGATCACGCATCCGAATGCAATGACCGCGGTAGCATCGTCCGGGGCTCGGCCGTCACCGAGGGAGTGGGGCTCTTCCGCGAAAAGGATCCGCTGGGAAATGCTATCGCCGCTGGAATGACCGGTGAGAGGTAGGCACCGGCGCATAGAGATGCTGCGCTCGGTCTGCTGTATCACAGACCGTCCCGACGGCCGGTGCACCACATGCAAGACAAAGCCGTACGCGCAGCAGCATATGTCATGGTGTGGAATGTCAATGACGTTCTCCGTATTGGCCCGACTGTCACCGGCACAACTGCTTGATATGCAGAGGCCCGGGTTCCTGTGGCCCGAGCTGAGTCAGCATCGCTGGTCATTAACATATACACTTTGGCACCTCCTTCAGCTCCTTTACTGTCGTTAACATGTCTCTTTCGCTGACCGTCCCGTTGACAGCGACTGAGAGGGATTTCGACCAGATGGGGTCCCGGTGGGCTCGTAGCACTCGGGTTCCAGCATGGACGTCGGGATTCTGCACCAGTGGGGTGTAGACTTCCGGTCGGAAGGTGAAGGTCTGCTGGATGATGGTGCGGTCGTGTTCCAAACGGAATGGCTGGATGGGTGGGTCGGAGCGCTGGGTCAGTATCATGATCGCGGCTTCGTGCCGGATGCTGTAAGGCATAGTCATAAGGTTAGCTAATAAGCGGGCGCTAAGGCGAATATTGAACTTTTCATTTCCGTACGCAATCTTTTTCCAATTGTACTACACTAGTTGGCTGAATAACGTTAAGTGCATGACCAATATAGTACCGAACTTTTGTCTGATACGGAATCTGGACGATGACGTTATGTTCTCTATGGTAGTCCAGTTTAATACCGGCTTGCCATATGGTTTGTGGAGATTATCCCGATCGGCATCTTCTGTTTTCATGACTTTCCCATTGTCCGATCCCACGTACTTGGTCCTGTCGGCTGGCTACATACTCAAAAAACCCCGTTTCAATCGCCGGATTCGCCCTAGACAGTGTAACCATACAGTTTTCCTGGTCATTAACATATACACGTTTGGCACCTCCTTCAGCTTCTTTACTGTCGTTAACATGTCTCTTTCGCTGACGGTCGGAACAGTGTGCCACAGTAGAACGCTGCCCGGTTGTTCCGTCTGCGACGTTGGCTGGTCGGGCGATCCAATTGAGCACTGCTCCAGAATCCGTTTCCGCTTCTCATCCAAATCCTATGGTGCTGTGTCAAATCTTCGCGGCCACGCCACGGGCAGTGTAGTCTCCTGCGGAGTCTGACCGCTGCTATATCTTCGCCTTGAGTTTACTTGCGTAGGCGATGAGGCCCGGGTGGCCGGCGAGCGTGGCGCGTCCCCGATCGACTCACCGTTGTAGAGACATAGGGCGTCCACACTGGAGATAGTGGCAAATCGTGAATCACTCGAACAAGTTAACGAAATTAAAATAAAAAAAGTTCACCCGTTTGCATATTTTAGGCACCGCGGTGTAAAGTACCGTCTTTAACCAGCTTGCGGAATCTCTGGCAAATTAAAAATGCATGTATGCATGTAGTCGTATAATTGTGCAAGATTTGCCACAAAAACACTATTGTTACATATATACAAGCACTACTGTTACATATAAAAAGAATGTTCTCAAAAGAGACATTTTCTCATTAATTCTGTAGAACTTTTGGGAGGAAACCTGCTGGATCCATGCAGTACTTGCCCCGTATATGCAGGGCGCCGGATGCAGAAATATACCCATAACGAGTGGATACAGAGCTGACCATTACATACGTCACGATGAACAGACATCCTGGTCACGCGGTCATTCGGGCACGTTTTTTCTCCAAAAGTTATTTCTCTCCAGATCATTCGAGTTCTTAAACAGTTCTTTTTCCTAGTGGACGTTTTTCATGAAAGAAATATTATTGGCATGAAAGCTTCACTCGAGAGACGATAAAATGAACTGACAAGAGCCACATGAAACAACCAAAAAGCCAGTACAACAACAACACGTTACTCAACCACCTTGGGGGCGAACATCCTCTCATTTATTATTTATTATTATCCACTCATCAGATATATTATTTGCTTATTCGGTCCACTGTTTTGCATCGCTGCGATCATGCGGTCACACCGCACCAGTATTGCAGTATATTCAAACATTTAGTAACACGATGCGAATCCGCCTGTTTACTTCGTTTGTTTCTGTAATATGCAATTAGATACGGTACGAAATACAAATAAGATCTGTATCATTTACTTATTTACAGCTATTTTATCTTCTCAGTGAATCCAAGCAGCGTACAACAAACCAGTGAAACAGCGTATTACAACATAATATTGCAAAGCGAAAGTCCGAACATGGCAAAACGGTAAAGCTTTTTGAATTTAAAAAAAAAATGTGACCACATAAGTCACACAGACTGGCAGAATGATAAGTAACCCAGAGCAGAATGATCCCAAAAGATGTCAGCATTCCTGCCATTGCGCTAACAGGGGTCCAAAAAACAACATCGATTTCTGCTGGTGTATTGTGATTATTACGTAATAAAGAGCTTGCGCCAAAAAAATGAAACACCCATGATTGCTTGTCAGAGGACACCCACAATTTGTAACCTAGTTCCCATAAAACCCTCTTTTCAACTGTACAGAGTTCCGGTACAGAACCCGATAAAGAAAAACAATACCCCGGCAATAAGCAGCGCAGCCACGTAGACAGGAAACTTGCATTGCCACGGAGTGCGGTGTCGGAATAGTGACTGCTTTGCAATCCACGTTGTCCAGTGGTTTGTGATCTTGGCAGTGTTGCTGACAGGAAGGATAATATTTTGGTCCCTGGGTCCCCCGCCGTCTGCAGATCGAAACGCGTCCCGGAAATGGCTACAATTACAACAAATACACTGAACAGCGTTATCTGCACAACGGTAAAGCTACACATACAGGATGACCAACAAATTCGTCTGCATTCGAAGTTATGCGTCAGGCTGTGTCAGCCGAAATAATTAAAGCAATAACAGATGATAAATGATAATAAATCTGATGATAAATGATTATAAATCTGATGTTCACCTGGCGTTCGGGGCGTACTGGACCGACTGCCATTCGGCCCGGCACTGCATCCGGCGGAGACACTGCGCTGTGGCGGATAGGAGGGACCTTGGGCAGTACCGGGACGGGTATGCTCCCATGCGCTGATGGTAGTACTGCGGCTAACCGAGGTGTAGCGTGGTGCTGAAAAAGAGTTATAGCTGTTGCACAGCGTCTCCTGTATATTACGTTGTGCGCATCATATCCAGTCATTAGGAGTTTGCAAGATACAAGAACATACGTCCAGATACGGCCGTACAGAAAATTAGCCAGACTATGAGAGACTGTGTGGTTTATCATTTCTTGGGATGTAAATATTATTACAAGTGCTGCGCAGCAAGCAGCTCAGTATAACCTGACTAAAGTGCTAAACTGTTGTCTTATTCCAGCTCTTTTGGTTTCGAAACACTTTGTCTGTGGTGTTTTCATGTTTCTTGTGTGCTACTTAACGCAAGAAGTTACATGCAAATTACTGAGTAATAATAGTGAGTATTTCGTGTTTTTATCCTATGGTGCAAGAACTATGCATTAATCGCAGGTGCAAGAACTATGCATTAATCGCACTTTACCTTCTGCCGGATTCAGTTGCGATGGAAGGTTAGGCCGCCATCTTTCGGTGCCATCCACCAGGACCGAATCGGTATAGACCATGGCGGAGTTTGTAAGACAGGTTTTCAGGATGCTCAGTACAAACTCATCCACTTCCAGATGATCGATGGGTGCGGTGCACATGCAGATGGAACACAAGAAAATGTTGTGATTGCTGTTCTGCACTAGAAACGCCTCGAGATCAAAGCACTGAATGTGCTTGGCACAGGCTGCTGCGGGCCGGAAGCTTAAGACGCTGATAGCTCAGTGGGCATTGGAGAGACAGGATGACTTCGCCGTTGGCGATTAAACCTCGTCCACCGCTTATAAAATCGGATTTTACTAAAAACGTGAACGTTGGTTACTTGTCGCGTATCTTTAGAGTGTAGATAATCATTGTAGTCACTGTCAAAGGTAAAATCCAAGCTGCATAGGATGTTAGGTTCAGATTTTTCAGATAGTAAATGTGGTGTAGTAAGTGTACAGCTAACTGCTAGGAAATTTCCGGGTTCGTTTAGCTTGAACAGATTCAGAAACACATTATTCGCGAATGAATCAAGCAGTGAGAAAATGCTACCAAGTATGTATGAACGGTTCAACAAGCGAGTTTACAGTAGCTCGTTTCCTACGTAAACTTCGAAGTATATTTGTGCCTATAAATTGCCATATTGTTTGAAATAAATCATAATGTGCAAAAACAGAAACGGCGCGAAGTAAAATGGCTGTGCGCCCCGCATTTTCGAATATGATGTTTTATATGAGGAAACCAATACAGTACTTTTAATTTTTGTGGCGGATATTCTGCCATAGAAACGGTTTTCATGCATCGCAGACATATGTATTGAGACTGCAAATGTAACGCCTTCCAAATCTTACAAGCCGGAAAGATTGACATGCGCAAGTGTTATTACAATCGATGGTTTCAAACAACGCTGCAAACCCGACTAGCTCCAAGCGCGGTTCAAGCTCTGACAAAAACCCGGAAGAGTTCGGTGTAGGTCGTTTGGTGAGAAACGTATAGCTGCTTGGGCAAAGTGCTTTCCACTCTTGGCTCCTGTATTGAAGCGAAAGTGGTGCCTGTGGTGTGCGCCTTATATAAAGGAATATCTGGACATGTCAGTCACGTACACCGGATTTCTGAATCTCCGCTGGGTACACAGATGCCAACCCGGCTATACGGTCGTCCAGCACGTCCGACAGGAGTTTAAGAAAGGAGAGGTTATCGTTCAGCCGGTCTTCAATATAACCGACCATTTTGGAACCGGGAAGATTACATGGCCACACCGTCACCCAGAAGACCTTCACCCTTCAACCGGCAGTGTACACCCAACTAATGCAGTGGCCCGACATCCAGCTGGAGCTCAAGTGCTACCGCCACGACCATGCCACTGGGCAATCAACAAGTGGCCGGACACCATTACCGTCTCCATCAACGCAACATTGGTGATAATTCAGCTCGGGCCCCAGGGACACCGGCCGCTGCACATCAAGGAGCTGTGCCGGTCCAGTACGGAGAATGTCATCGCCATCCACACCGGGGTATGCTGCTGCTCGCACCTGTTTGTCCTGCATGTAGTGCACCGGCCGACGGTGCGATCTGTGGTAGGGCACGTCCTGAAGAATAAGCTGCCCATTGCCCGTGGCATCGACAGACGTAAGTACCAGTGTTTTTTTGGATATCCTCAGTAACTGGTGTACACTTGTACTGGTTTGATCAATAGTCTTTAGCTGTTCCGAATCACGTGAATTGGCTTCATTAATTTTAGTATCTGTAAACGTGTGTAAATAGTGTCAGGAAAACATCGCTGAATCTGTCCAGTGTAGTCCGCTTTGCGTTCGGATGACTGCAAGTTAAATATAAAAAGGTCTCATGTCAAAATGTCAAAACAAAAATAGCTATCTAAGGAACATATCACTGCAGTACAAGCTGAACTGCCAACAAGTTATCAAATTAGCTATGCTCCGGTTTCGAAAATTTTGCGAAGCATTTTCGGAGAAGGTTTGATGATGTTTCTGGCCTGAGTGCATGCTAGCTGTCAACCAATTTCGAAATTCTGCTTTTTGCCGGTCGCGGGATCTTAACACATTATGATATTTAAAGCGTATAGGCGCAACAGTACATATACTGCGCAACTGTTGGAGCCAGTTGCAGCTGCTTTGGAACAGACGGCGCTTCGATGGTTAGGCTTTCCCTTTCACCGCACAAAGTCCTTATCCGTACTGATTGCGATTGACTGGGCGCCCAGCCGAGAGAATCGTACCAAATTATGGACTTTTGCTTAGGGTCTCCAGGCGGAATGGTTGGAGGAGTGGGTCGGAACGCTGGGTCAGTGTCATGGTCGGCTCCGGATCGGATGCTGTAAGGTATGGTCGAACGATCAGCTAATGAATGGACAGGCGGTAATTAATTCGAATTGTCTTAACAAAGTCCGTACAATGTTTTGTCTTTCCATCGCTACTTCGGTGTTCAAATTGAAATGTACATGTATTTTATGGGACTTTTCTGAAATATATATTGCAGGTACTGCACAAGGAAAGTAGCTGTATCACTTAAAGTGACCAGTTCTTTATGATAATCAATTCTAGATACCTGTTTGCCATGGTTTGTCTCAATCGGCATCTTCTGTTTGCATGGACTTCTCACAGTCCGCTCCCACTTGGCCTTTTTGGCTGACCACGGGCTTCTCCATAATATCTGGCTCCGATTTATGGATTACTTTTAAAATTACATACCATCAGATTTACCAAAAAAATGTTCAGACTTTTGCTCGTTATTTGCACTCAGCGCACTCCACGTTTCAAATTTCCACCGTAGAACGGCCATGTATTTCTATTCCGTGCTTCCATCAACAAGCCTGCATGGCCACGGGATTTTGCGAGCAACCAACACATGAGCTATAGATGTAGTCATAATAGATGTAGCTATAGATATAGATGTATATAATAGGGGTACTCAATTCTTCTTTAAGAGGCGGGGCTTGAAGTACCTCGATTGGTTACTTTTCGATATAGAACATTTCTCTTTATCGTATAGAGATAGAATTGAGTACCCCTAATAGCTATAGATGTAGATGTAGTACATTATGACTACATCTATAGCTCATGTGTTGGTTGCTCGCAAGCTCATGTGCTAGCGTGAATGACCAGGCAGGGCGCCCTGATCCCTGTCTGATCCACAGACAAAGGCCGAGGCAGTCCGGTCTGTTTTAGCATCTTCACATATCACGGGATGTTGATTGTTCATGAATTTAATTCACTGGCCGGGCTTGACGAAGAGAATCGGCAGCCAGGGTATATTCAGCAGACCAGCCTACCCCTTGGTCTGCCTGTGAAATGTCCAAGAGTGCCCAATGGCCGTTCCGCGGCGGGATACAGCGTAGTGCGCTGTGTGCAAATAAAGAACGATATTATCTGAACCGTGCTGCTGACATATGCACCCTACCAGTCTGCAGTTTATCATTACTTTGTAATGGTACATAAATAATTTCAACTGCAGTTATCGCGTAAATCGTAAGCAGGGCACACTTGATCGAGCAAAGATCTTAATAAATTCATCTGCGGTTTATCCGAACGTGTTCCATGGAAAGTAATCCAAAATCGGAGCAAGATATGGTGACGTCCACAATGTCCGCCAGTGGAAACGCGCCCGACACGACCACCATCGCTTCTGCCGTGGACCCACCTGGCCAAACGCCAGGCGCGACCGTAGCCCCTCAAAATCAGCAGCGTACAATGGAGTTTTTGCCCCGACGGCCGTTGGTCGAGCCCAAGGATCTCCTCGACTTAGGCATTGATCAGACATTCAAAAATCCGCTGATGATGAACCTCATGTTTTGGTTTATGCATAAGGACCAGTGCCATAGCCGACCAGAACACCAAACGAAATTCCCCGACGGCTGCACGTTCGCGTTGTGTGAAGATATGATCAAGCTTGTGGAACATGGGAAGCAGTGCACAGATAGCAATCAGTGCATGGGTAAGGGCTTAGGGCTATGCATATGCGTACATGAATTACTTATATAACTGTAAATAATTATTAGACTTTATGAATTTTAATGTTACTTATTTTATTTATGTGCAATTTGTTTTATTTATGTCATTTATTTTATTAATGTTATTTAATGTGTTGTGCAATAAGTATATGTCATGCTAATTATTAAATAAAGCTATTCTACAGTAATCAGATTTTTCATATTATGCATAAGGCAGTTGCGCAGCACTACATAATTATTATATAGTAAATACGAACTTGCATATGAAATTAATGGTGATACCACAGTATAATCATCTAATAAAAAATCACGGTGTACAATGTTCTCAATAAATATTTTTTTTTATAATAATTATGATTTTTTTCTTCAAAACAATTATGATTATTATGTTCCTTCTGCTTGCTTATGAATTTGTTGTGGGGTATAAGTTGCAGATTACAGTAATCACTTCGAGAGAAAGTGAGTTACACGAGTATTTCCTAATCTGCTACTACTTTCGGTCCTTTCTTCCGTATGGTAATTTCGCGTCACCGAACGTGAAATAGTTGTGTTACTAATGCATGTGTTGCTCATTTATGCTTCAGTTGTCCACTGCGCCGCTTCGAAACGGATCCTTGCCCATTGTGAAACGTGCACCGAAGGCCGGTGCTCGGTGTGTGCGGCACTAGGATGCAAAAGAAGATGGGGCAAAAAGTCTGCAGGTACTGTTGTTCAAGTACAAGTTATACAACAACCATTAAGGACGGAGCGGAACGTAATTTTTCAATTAAAATTCATTCAATTAAAATTTTAATTCAATTAAAATTTCAATCAATTAACATTTAAAACACAGCTGCTAGTTAATCCGAACGTGTTTGTAGGCATGAAAAGTCAACCAAAATCCGAGAAAGATAAGGAGACGCCCACAATGTCCGCCAGGGGAAACGCGCCCACCAGCACCATCCCAACAACAACTACACCACTCGCTTCTTCCACTACGCAGGCCGTGGCCCCACCTGGCCCAGTGCCAAGTGCGACTCTGGCCCCGCAAAAAGGGCAGCGTACAGTGGGGTTTCTGCCCCGACGGCCGTTGGTAGTGCCCAAGGAACTTGTCGACTTGGGCATTGAACAGCCAGACGCCAATCCCGTTATTGGGAAGCTCAGGTTTTGGTTTATGCATAAGGACCATTGCTATAGCCGAAAAGAACATCAGGCAGCGTTCCCCGGCGGCTGCACGATCGAAATGTGTGAGGAGATGATCGAACTGTTGGAGCATGGGGAGCAGTGCACGGCTGGAAATCAGTGCAGGGGTAAGCAATGCATGCGCACACATGGAATACATAGTAACTGAAAATAATATAATTTGATGTTAATGCTATTGGATATGTATGTAATGTTTATTTTATGGTATTATAAAAAATGTGTTCAAAGCTAGTGATGGGTAGTAAAACGTTTTGGGGAACCTACTTACTTTTACTTGTCCTTCCGACCACGCTACTTAATATTACTTAATTTCGCTTCCAATGCCTTACTATTTACTCACTATTTACTATGATTGCCCAAAACGTACTTAATATTAATTACTATTTAATATTTTTTAATAGTACTCACTAAAAAACAAAACTAAATTATGTTCCTTTTTCATGCTAGTAACTTCACTCAATAGACGTGAAAATCGAAAATCAAGCGTTATTTCATGTACACCAACGAACTGGAAACTGAAATACTGTAATTGACTGCCAACTGTAATTAAGAATTGATATTTTGAACATTTGGAATAAGGAATAATATAATCAATAATTCAGCAACCGGCGCTGTTTGATCAAATGTATTGTAACAGACCCCGGAAACAGCCGAGCATAACAAAGAATTCCGCTAGGCATATTTAGAAATGGTACAACAAGTCTGAGTATAGCCGTTTCCTGCATAGTTACATGATAGACGAATTCCCCTAGTGTAGAGTTGCCCACTCGAAGCGGGTGGCACAGGAACTGGTTAAGCAGACGTGGCTTCACTAGCTTGCGTGCTTCAGCACTGGCAGTCCGATTGTACTGTAATTATTTCTTTTAAAAGTAACTGCTATTAAAGAGTTAGTTACTATGAGCCAATGATACTTACTTACTATTTAATTACACAGCTAAAAATATACTTAATATCACTTACTTTCAAGGTCCAATCTTTACTATTTACTTACTATTTAATATTAGGAAAGGCATTTACTTACTTACTATGATTTACTTAATAGTTTTTACTACCCATCACTATTCAAAGCTAATTTTTCATAATTTTAGCGTCATAAGGGCGTTTAGGGTTTAGGGCAGTTAAGCAGCGTCATAATTATGCACCAATTTACATATAAGATGGTGATTCCATGATAGGCTGTAACATTCCATCACGCCGATATTGCGCATTTCTTAGTATGCTTACGTAGTTGTTATGGTATAATTTAATGATGACAGTAATGACTTGTGGATATGTGACTTACAGGAGTAAATTCCCCTAATCCGCCACTAATTTTGGTCCTTTATTCAGTATATATAAGTTATATGGTAATTTCGCGTGACCGGATGTGAAAAAAATTACGTTATTATTGTACGTGTTCACATTCATGCTTCAGTTGCCGACTGTGCACCTTCGAAACGCCTCCTTGACCATTGTGAAACGTGCATCGAAGACCGGTGCACGGTGTGTGCGGCCCTAGGTTGCAGAATGTGCAAGTCTGCAGGTGCGATTTCTCAGATACAACAAAGATCAACATTTTTACTGAAGGAAGACTTACTCTCCAGGTCGTACATGGTCTTCCAATAAGGGCGCTACAGCCTCATTATCAGCTGTGACTACGGGCGTAGAATCTTCGGAGAAGCCCCAGAATTCAGGTAACAAGTCGTCCCGGTTAACGCTGTGGTAGTTATGCCCATTTGGTTTGTCCTCAGCAGGTGGCACGCTCGCCGACGAAATCAAGACAGAGAGGGACAGATTGTTGTTTGACGAGTGGAAGAGACAAAGCGACATCGAAGTGTACCGGGCGTCCCACGACCTGTTGCGGGCGTCCCAGACCGACATTTCTCCGACTGGACCGCAGCTGATGGCTCCACGACAATGGCATGCCGTGATGGCCATGTCCGATTTCGTCAGCGCCAGTTCGTTGCGCAGCGAGAAGATGCGCAAACTGTAAGCTGTAGATTCATGTAAAATGCCTATTAGCACATGAACGACAGCATTAGCTATTTTCTGTATTTTGTCGATTTTTATATTATTTTTTTATAATACTTTTGTGATAGACTACTGTATTGAGTGTAATTTATGTATTACAATTTACTACAATTTTTGTTATTATAATATGGCTACGATCTTTATATAATTTTAATAATATTTTTATGTTAGATTGCTGTATTCATTTAATGTAATTTATATATTACAATTTATAATAAAAATTTTTATTATAACACGGCTACGATATTTTGCAAAAAATTTTTATACGGTTTCACAATAATTGCCGTTATGTGCAGCCTAGATGCCCTGTGTCCCAACAACGGCCCGCCGGTCGCGGGTCATCCACGCATGGCCACCCTCATTGCCTACGTCCGTAAAGTCGAGGGAAAAATCTACCAGCGATCAATTTCCGCCGACGAATACGCCCGGCTCATTGCCGCCAAGATGGACACAGCCGCCACAGAGTTGGAGGCGAAGCGGCAACGCATTGTGGAGCTATGCCAAGTGGGAACGACCAACCCGTCGACGCTGCAGGCGGAGCGCAAAAGAGCCATATCTTCGGCGGTGATGGATTTGGCGGCGGGGTACAAGTCGGTATGTGTTGAGGAACAGGAAACATGGATCTCCCGATTATGTCGGGAGGATCCGACAGTTACTGCGGTGTATGTGGAACGGAGGGACAGTGCCGGATCAGATAGCGGGACGTTGATGATGATCGATTTGGTATCAGGTAACGGGACGGGGATGAAGATCGCTGCCGGATCAGGTCACGAGACGGTGATGAAGATCGCTGCCGGGCGAGGTACTCTACACAAACCAACAGGTAGGGACGTACAGCTTCAGCTGTCCACAGTTTATGTGATGTTCGACCAGCTTGTTGACAATAGTTTGTTTGACCAGAAGATTGTTCTGAAACAGATGGAAAACCGTGAGTTGTGTATTTTCTCAGCGCAGAAGTCAGTTCTGATCATGATCGAATACTAACTCGAGAGGTAGTATGGATTGTTTCGATTATTGGGCGTGGCTGATTATTCTGATTATTTGGCTGCGGCCAGTCAGTGCGGCGCTGACGTTACAAGGCGGAATAATCGAAATTCGAATAATCAACATAATCAGACGAACAATCCTTATGGTGAAACTAGCTAATAAGGAGTACAGCTTTAACACACAACATCCCAGTGTTGATAAGCTAAGCAGTACCCGAGTGCTTCACAAGCTCTGCACACTCTTTCGCAAAAATTCAATATGCGGTACTTCGCCACATCAACTCATATCGGTTGATTTATAGGCACTTCCGGGACGTATTTCGGTTCCGAGACAACTCGGGATGCTGCTGGTAACGCCAGTCATAAGGACGTTATCATTCCTGTAAGCACTCTTGCAATGGCATACAACGGGGCAACAGACCATGCTAGCAATAAGCTGCGGACCGCGAGTATTATCGGGGGCGTGGCTATTTTCGGCGTCATCCTGTTCGTCGTGGTATACCTCTTGATCCGAGCCTGGGCCTAACTGTCACGGAATGGCTTTATACGTAACCTTTTGGAGTGCAGTTTACTGGGCCCGCATACTTCGCCATTTTACGAATAATATGGTACAACTAGTAATCTCTGTTGGTTATACTGCCAGGTAGTGCGATATGATAATTACTATAATTTTTCTAACGTTTTGGGGATGGTGTTATCTTTCTGACAGTATGTGGGCAGCGTTACCGATATACTACATTTTCTGTCATCAATAGACTGGTCCCAGCATGACGCTGTTCGAACCTTGGCTTTTGTTAATTTTTGACGATTTCTTTTTGTGGCCGCATGTCTGTAATCACAATATTACATCACTTAAATGATGCAGATGTCAGTTGTACGCATAAGGCATATGACGTGGCTGGATTCGTATAGCATAAGCCGAAATATTGGTAGAACCTCCGACCAATTCCAGTAAACCGCGCCAGATCACACGACCATATACCTAGTTGGTTTACGCCCAAAGTTCATTAACATGAAGGCCGAACGGATATATAGTAAACGAAAATACGGGTTTTAATTGCAATAACGATACGCGTCACACACAGCGTTTGCACGAAGCATCATATATGTACTACCGGAGTTATTACGCCATTACACACAGGGCAGCTGCGACTCGAAAATCGCCAGCTACTTGTCAAACGATAATAAATCAACATGCGACCACAAAAAGAAATCGTCAAAAATTAACAAAAGCCAAGGTTCGAACAGCGTTGATGGGGCAAGTCTATTGATGACAAAAAATTTGGTATATCGGTAACACTGCTCACATACTGTCAGAAAGATAAAACCATCCCCAAAACGTTAGAAAAATTACAGTAATTATCATATCGCACTACCTGGCAGTATAACCAACAGCGATTACTTGTCAAACGAGGTGAAGAATCTTGAAGAATTATCGATTAACAAGCAGCTATTGAACAAGACTCGGAGACAGAAAGAACCAAAAAACCAGCGAAAACCCAGCAAATGCACTGCCGTAAGCAGCAGCAGAACCGGTCGGCTCGGTGGTAGCCACCAAACCACCTGTTGCTTTGCTGGCAGTACAGCGCTCATACTGCTCTAGCGATGGAAGCGTTGCATTTGTCGGAAAGACCGTCCAGGGCTGGAAGATGGATAGACCAAATCCACACGTAAACGAGAGTTTAAACGGCCTGTGCGGGGTCGATTTGTTGGCCACTTCGTACGTCCATCTCACGAATTCTTCGGCCTCGCAACACGCACACGGACATTCCTGGTAGATGCATGTTGCGGTGCAGAAAGCGTTGTCTTCCAGATCGATAAAGGATCCTTCTTTAATATTCAAGGTGTCAAGAATGCCGCGCAACGGAAACTCCAGTGTGTTATGTCGCATTGACAGCGTCGTCAGATTGGCAAACTTGAACGGTGTGCTGAGGGTCAGATTTGTCAAACGGCTGTCTTGACCGGGCCATTGTTGTTGTAAATGCAGATACAGTTCCTGTCAACATTTAAAACTGTCACTAACGGCGGCATAGACACGATTTCGCATGTCACCGTTCTGTCAATGTTATCATGTTCTAGATGATAATTATCATAGCGTGCAAAGTAATTAATACGCGTACCATCAACGAGCTCGCAACCGGAGCAAACACCGTCCAGTCTAACACGGAAATGTAGTTCCCATTCAGAGAAATCGACCGTAAGACCGATGGATTGCTATCTGATTTGCCCCGGGCGTCAAAAGCAGCAAGAGCAATCTCCCTAATGTCGTTAAACCCCAAGTCCAGAATCTGCAGATTGTGAAACCCTCGGAGAAAATCCGATCCCAACCCCCCAATTCGACAATCAAACAAGCGGAAACGGACGAGTTGTTCCCTGACGTTGACCAGAAAGGCTTCCACCGGTACTCTTGTCCCGTTAGTTCCCGTAAAACCGCTTAAACTCAAGGAAGTAACGTGGCTCGCAGTTTTCGGGAACGGCTCGGCATTATCGTGGATAATGCTGCTGCCAGCGGAAGCTCCCTTACCTAGCCGGAAATCACTGATATTCTTGGGTATTAAGCTGAGGTCAACGTTGCCAGGGATGCTGTAGTTGCCAGTGCTGCAGATTAACGTATCATTTCCAAGTATTCGGCAGGAAGGATGAGGTAGCGTACTCGTATCATCTGTTAAAAGAGTAGCTTGCTATAAAGCAGGTATTCGCTGTCTATCTGTACATTGAATACAACGAAACATTCGTTGATGATTCAGCCGATTAGATCGCAATTAATTAAACGATCTGCCGAGGTTTTTAAAGTACGGCTTGTCATGCCGGTTTGACTGTTTGCGATTAAAGTCGGTATATAAGCTGTCCAGCCATACCTGCTAAAGTTCCACCACTTAAAATTGCAATAATACCGCCTGCGAGATAAGGAAAACTGGAAAATAACAGCATGTTTAGCTGTAATATATCAAGTTGAATGTGTTTTCTTCGGCGACAGGATCCAAATAAATTAGCTAGGGTTCTAGGCCTTTGGGTTTGCCCGCAGGTTTTCCATTGTACAAGTTTTGTGATAGCTTATCAAGCCATTTGCCTGCGAATCTACCGTATGACAACAGTTGCTGTCTTATCCTGTTCATTTGGATTGAATGTGTGCTATAATGCGATAATGCCAAAGTATTCACCGTAAACTTTACGCTCAACTTCTTTGTATAAACCTGATTGTTTGTTTGCTAACAATAATTGTAAGATTCACGATAGCAATATACAGCTGATAGTCGCTACTCATACTTTGCTGAATCGCCTACTTCCACCGCATATCCGAAACTCTGTACGACTAAGCAATTTGATTATAATGACGGCTGGTCGATTTTTGAAAGTTTAGTTAGTTTAGTTTACTATACCATGGTACAGCAATGAACCTCATAATAAATGAATTTTTTGAAATATGCTTAAAAGAATCAAAGTCGGTGAGCGTCTGTTTTTAGACAAGCGCCGCCGTGATAACGTTAACCAATAAGCTCTAAATGGGATGCAGATTCCATCGTTGAATGTCTTAACGTATCTGTGTGACGCCCTTGTCAGTGCACACAATCAGTTATATCAGCCAGTCATGAGTTTATCTGAAGAAGGGGTTTATGAGTACTGCGCAAACTGCGGGTGGCCTCTGACATGAAACGGTGCTCATTTTTTCGGCGCACTTCTCCGTTATAACCCTTATATAATATGCTATGAACAGAAATCGATGTTGCTTTTTGAATTTCCATTTAGTGCGATAACAGGAATACGAACATCTTGTGAAATATGAGCTCCTTCTATTTTGAGTCGCTTATCACATATTATTATTGCTGCCAGCTTGTTAACAAGGTGACTTCTGTAGTGAAGAGTCTGAAGATTGTCCAGTTATCAACAAACTTTAGAGTTTTGCATTCGCATTGTTGTTTGGATTACGATACTCGCGAAATTTCTCTCTTGTTGCAGACTGCTTGGATTGCTTGAGAAGTCAACCCATCAGTTAACACTTGAACGATGCCGGACTTAGTTGCATTACGTAGCGCATTTGGATAACCGAAACCATTTTATTTTATTTATACATTTACTTTGCCGAAACCAAAGCAATAAACTGGCCGCTTCTGTTACAGTTTGATAAGTGAAATACTGGTGCGGCGAGCCTTCCCACCTACAGGCAACCCTCGTGATCTTTATCGCTGCAAATACTGGACAGAGTTAGTAATTACAGTGTAATTGCTAACAACAGTAACAGTACAGGTGACAGTTACTGTTACTGTCACCTCCAATGGGGATGATCAATGGGAAAAATTTCTGAGAGAATTATCTTTAAGAAAAAGACAAGTACATCGACTTACTCCGGACTAACTTGCCCGCCAACATTCTCTGCTGTACTTACATAAAAACATGCACCCCGGTACGTTCTGGTGTCGTTGGATAATCAATAACTAGTTAGCAAATGACTAATAAACTGTTCGAACTTTTCAACCGAAAGTAACCTCTGTTAAGAATGACCTTTTCGAACGGAAACTGCTGGATTTCTGACCTTTCAGTCTTTTACCACTGACACTTTCTTCTTGCTGCTGATTGTGCCCCAGATTCTGCTCCGCTGGAATGCGGATTTCTTCTTCGCATGCATGGTAACTGATGAATTTTTCCCCGCCAGTGAATTAATTCCTGTTGATACAGAGATTCCTCCATCTTCTCTCTTTTGAACCATGGTGTCGAAATCTGCTGTCCTTGCTCTCTTTCTCTGGATGCTGCTGATGGCCATTGGCGATGTTCTTTCCCGAAGTTTCCCGCAAAGTAGCTTGTGGATGCCTACTCGGCACTTACAACGATCTTGTGAAAGGTGACCCGAAGGTCGATCGCTCGATGCACAATTGAAGGTTACGATCGATTAAGAACGGTAAATCGAATTAGAAAAGAAGGTCGATCGAAAGCCTTTTCATTCGCATGCCGGTCAACTTCTTTTGATTTCGGGAACACTTAGACTTCGCACTTTTCAACCGGCAGTGCCATCGTACTAGCTAATACATGGAAGATAATCATCCATCTGAATGATTTCTAAAACTGAACGTTCCGGATGTTCAGTTCCCATGCTTCGCTGATGACACAATTCGACACGAACAGTCCCCGACTGGCTCATTTCGAACCGCCTGGTCATTTACGAAATCGGATATCATGTTTTTTGAGGTTATGCCGTAGTTGAGTCCAACGGTCATTAAATGAAGCCGGTAAAAAACACAAAGTATCTTACGGTGATGCTGAACATGGACCGATTATATGAATGAATAAGGTCCGAAAAAGTGCGAGTCACGTAATCGCTCTTATCAGCCGTGTAGAAGATAGACTGCCGGCAGTCCAACGTATTGGACTTTATCACGCGTTTTTCCCGTCTCACCTCGTCGAATTGTGCTCCTGCTTGAAGCACCGCGACTGCGACCTTACAGGGTAACGTGGAGGTCACACAGTGGAATACCTCTTCGTCCAGTATACGACTACGCAGTACATACCCGAGCCCGTACGTCTTTCAAGTGACGAAAAGGCAACCAGATTCTGCTGGGGCGGTGGAAACATCTCGATGCTCTCAGGGCATAAAAAGTAAAGCATCCGCACCTGCACACGTCTTTGAAATTGCCGTTTCAGAGAAAGTCACCCAAGCCGTAGTCCGTGCGATACAGCGAACGCACCGTGGTCAAAGCAACTGCTGCAATAAAAGTGGTAGAATTCGAAGGATCATTGGCGATGGGGTTTAACACTGGGAGAACTTTAGTGGTTACTCTCACCACCACCAACACAATTAATTCTACAAAAAATACAGAAAAAATTTCAGATATAAATCTTTGCGGCTATGTGACTAAAATATCGTCTAGTTTGCAACAACATTGCTTTTGAACACATTGGCCCAACCGGAAGTCCAGAACTGCGTTGGTTACTGTGACCATCCCTCATCCCTGCTCAGACTTACAGCTTCAATACAGTAGACACAGAGAGTCCCCATTTTTACTGCTAAAGAAAAAATTCTGCGACTGTAGGAAAGTATCACCATTGTGTTGACGTCTCAAAACGTATTGTACGGTGTCTGTTGTCTTGCAAAAAAATTCGGATGCATTCGGCATACTTGTTTTGTGTGCTGAATGAGCCGTGAGTACAACTATAGTCACTGACTGGACAGAAGCGTGGTCAATTCTGCGCAACTGACCGGCGCCTGATTAAACGACTCTCTCTATTTCCTTCAAATTGGTGACTCTCACCACAAAAATCTTCCGTGTAGGTGAAAAGTGAAAGTTCTCGAACTGTTAACTAGCTAGGCTCTAATCGCGGAATGTACTGGTAATGCGAGGAGCTGATTCCAGATAAATAATCGCATAATTGTCGTCAAGTTTATGTGCATTTATTTGGCATACAGTTCATTCTATGTAAAAACATTGAATAGAAGTGCGAATCTGGAGGGCGGCAAATTCATTTTGTACCACATTACGCAACAACAGGTCACATCGTACACAAACTGGTAAAAGGGCAATGTATCGATAGGTTCATCTTTTTTTTGGCTATACCTCATCAGTCATGTAACTGCTGGTCAGCACTCATAAATCATCGATTTTAGTCATAAGTCTCATAACTCACAGGTGTTCAGTAGCGGTAACTGCTCAACGGTTTCAATGACACATTAATTCTCTGCCAGTCACCACAGGCCAGAATTATCGACCAATATAGCGGTGGTTTTTGGTATTTACTCGTCGCATCCGGTTATTCGGCATATAATTTAAGTTACTGACAAAAGTTACTGTTAAAGGTCAACTCGTACGTAGTGCTTGTTATTTCTGCCATGTTTACTTTGAAGACGGCTCGCACCATCGTGGGAATCGTGCCATTTTTAATAATCAAACCGTGCATAAGAGCAACAGTGTGGCATCGAAGAACAGTTTATTATATGGAATAACATAGCCCAGCTGGAATCATTTTAGACCGTAACCGTTTAACGTGGGACATGAAACAGTCGTTTCCCCGGTGCTTTCTTTAGCTACTCCTAATGCCACTGTTTTATTCTACACTTTCCTGCCGTACACTTCGGTTTAGTTAGGTCGTCTCGGCAACATTCCGCGCTTTTCTTACAGCTGTCGTTCAACTTGGTGCAATTCCAGACCTGTAGAAAACAGAATATAACAAAATTGCATTTCTGAACTGAAAGGCAGTCTTAACCCATTGTGACACGAAATGAAAAGAAAATGTGTAAGTATGGATCTATGATTCAAATATGCTTGAAGCACCGCATATTTCTTCTCATTACAGTTGCCCAAACATTTAGTACTTATACATCCTTCGAATTGGCTTACCGGCTGAATGGCTGCCATGAAGAGTACGAAAATCACAACGAAAAATCGGAGGTAGTTCATTTTCAGAATTCTGCAATGCGCTGACACATACAAACTCCACGAAGAACTTGGCAGAAACTAAGAATAAGTAAGGAATATATAGTCCAATTTGACAAGGGTTTAAACACAATAAATACCCTGAAGGCTAGCTTACGTAAAGCGGCATAATGCTTTGTTTGTGCCATAAACTAGTCTGCTGATCCTTCAGATAAATAAATATGTTGACAACTGCGCGGATAGCTGCTCAAAAGTACGGACTGGGGAAAACTGGGGAAAACAACAGTTTTGTTTTTTCGGAAAAGCCCCGTATAGCATCAACGAAACTCGGCAGGGTCTAGTCAACAAAAAATCTTATAACAAACTGATCCGTAATTAGCTGGGTTGTTGTCGCGGAATGTATTGATAATGCGAGTGAGTCGACAATTTTCCAGACAAACAATCGCATAATCGTCAACACAGTTATGTGCATTGATTGGCATACAGCATGTACATTCTAAACACATTAGACAGAATGATAGAAGTGCGAAGTGTAAATGCTGCTCCTCTGTTGAAACTTTTGACCATATTGCGCAACAGCTGGTCACAGCGCCCACTGCACTGCAAAATGACAATGTAGGTCCATCTTTTCTGTTTTCATTTTCCTTTCCTTTTGTAGGTCCACCTCAACGTATTACGGTCTACGGCAAAGTCACAAGCATTCAACACATACAGAATCGGTTTTGTAAAAAGAAGCTGCTCTGTATGCAACGGCAAATTTTGACTCACTGCTCTTTGATTAACGTTTGATCGAATCCGCTCGCTAGTAAAGCAGAGAACAACTGCATTGTTTACTTTATATACGTTGCACATTGTATAAAAGTAGTTTTTTCTGAACCTTTTTTGGCAAAAGAATATCTTCGGAATGTTTTCTTGTTCAGTTTTCCATATTGTAAGTCGTAAGATAATTTGCCTGTACCCGTGTGAGGCTGACTGTTATTCGATCGCGCCCTTGTATCAGGAAGAGTGCTGCTAATTGTTACTGGCAAGGCGAGACGCACGAACGAAAAATCTGTTTTCACTTTCTTACATGTCGTCAGAAAAACGCGCCGAATGCATTAAAAACACAAAGCGAACCCATCATGTGCGCCGCTTTTATCATTCTGATATTTTCGTCTTCCATTTCCTGATCCTCTAATGGCACTTGGCTTTTTCCCAAGACTATCAGCTCGACATACCCCTATCAGCAATGGTAACGAGTGCACTTTCGTCATAATTAAGTCACACGAGAAAGCTGCTTCGGATGATTGGGCACACTCTTTAAGCCATTTTTAGCGCGCAAGCGGCCTTCCAAAGATCTTCTTTGAGGAAGCTCCTGTACATATTTGTGTATGTGTAAGAAGCGTCTGTATGAAGAATCAACCGAATCAAAAGTCACGATCAATTTTTTGGGTGTTCTATGTTTATTAAGTATCTTAAACCAACGGCAATCCTTGTAGATCTGTTTTATGGTTTGAACTTTCAACGATGGCTGCGATCGCGAACACGACAATCCCCAGTGGTAATATTACGCACACGACCTCGACACTACCGATTTGGATGGTATACTCCACTTGGCTAGAAGCTTCCTTTGCAATCTGCTTCATCCTCTGTATCTTTGGAAGCATTTTAAATATTTTATTACTTATCACGCTGGTATCGACCAAAAGGTTTCTCACCGGTTCGGGCGTCTTAATCGCCAACTCAATCTTCATCGAATCATTCCACTGCCTCTTCAGTATACCGTTGCTTGCAATATCTCTATACATCCCGCAGTTTGGATACGATCTAGCCACATTCTGTCGGTGTATCTTGATGATTGCCTACACTAGCTTCCACGCAGGGAACTGGTTATCCATGCTGCTAGCCATCAACCGCTTTGTGGCGGTGGTCTTCCCACACGTATATCCACAATGGATAACCAAACGCGCTTTACTGAGCATGGTTCTGTTGTCCTGGATCTCGGCTATGATCTGCAATGTACCGTTTTCATTTGGTGTGGGTGGACAGTTTGATATTGCGCCTCCGTGGAATTCCTGCTGGGTTCTATCAAAACCTGGAAGCGTCTACCCGGTTCTTATTGGTCTGAGTACGGTTTTCCCCTTTTCCGTGCTGGGCGTAGTATATACGTCACTGTTCATCATAGTCGGGGTACGGGCGGTCAGGCCCGACGGGCAGGTTAGCGACACTCTTGATAAAGGTCATCGAAAGCAGCGGGCTTTGTATCGTCGAAGAGTTAGTAAAGCCAAAATGTTATTCGCCGTCCTCTTGTGGTATGCGGCATGTTACTTATCTGCCAGCTCCAGTTGCGGGCAGTGTGTTTCGGGCATGGTTTGCCAGCAATCCACCTGTACAGCTGGTGTTTCGGCAGTTTTTGGTGGTTGGTTATGCAAGTAGTCCAGTAAGTGCAATAGACTTTATGTAGATCAATAAAGAAACTGGTTCAGTTTTGTCCTTTTTTTAGTTGATATATTTGGCCATGAATACAGAATACCGCCAAAGGATGACTGATATACTGAATCGATGGAGGAGCAGACAATGCAAGAGTGCATACAATTCCGGTGTGGTGTTGAGCCTGCAACCAACTAGCGCTGCAGCCTTTCGCAATGAACACAGCTAGCGATAAAACCACCTGATGGTGTTGTCTGCTTAGTAATCGCACATGTCTTTCGTGACCTTGTCACGGTCAGGTGCAGCACTGATTCATGTAGCATCGGGAGCTATCGACACGATACTGACATGAACCATTAACTTTCTTGGAAGTTCGTGTCTGTGTCCTTTTTTATTCGCTAACATTGTTCGGCTTGTTGCTCATCTGCACTGCGGGATCTGATTCGACCATGGGGTCTGACATTCAAATGCTCATTGAGTCCTGAGATTGTATCAGTGTGCTGCTTCAGTTTTTGCGAATTCCTTCGATTTTTGGTCAAGGAGCTTCGGTAACATGTTGTGGGTTTATCGTATTCTAGACTAAATCAACTTAAAAATTCCGGTAGACAGCGGATCGATAACTTCGGTAGACACCAACTAAGCTCAGATACGCGCACGATCACCATTAGTAGTTTACTGCCTATGAATCGACGACCGTCTAGTATTAATCTGAGCATTTCATGATCAAGTTCCTTACAAAATTAGTTACATGTATTTGTCAGATAAGTTCTGTAAAAAGAAATGCGCTACGTTTGATTACAGAACAAACTGGATCTGATACAAAAGTCATATTATGCAGAAATGTTTTTCTTCAGGTCGACTTTAGAGTATATTTTCTCACGTTCTCGAAAACCATACGGCGGTTTCCGTATAGCTGTTGGGCTGATGCACCTGTCTCCTACTCTAATTGCTTGTTCGAGCTTTTTCCACTTCCTGTCTCCTGTACGTTGTAATGCCTTACGTTGTGCGGAACGATGCATTTCTGCATCATCACTAAAGACAAACGCGTTGGCACATGCGTAATACGTACAGTCTGTATACAGAAAAATACAGTATATCGGTACGTACAAAGTAGACGAAGACCAAAGTAGGCAATTCAAACAGGACATTTTCTCTAAAATCATAAATTGTGTTTTCAGCAGTCCATAATTAATCCAGCTTATGCAGATCGAAAGCACTTCAGGTACATTTTGGCCATGATTATGCATGGTGTGAGATGCGGAGCCTGCATCATGACGCTGGGCGACAGTTTTGGGCCAAAATCATCTCGACAACGCCCCCGCCGTTACCAAAACAGGACGAAGCATATAGCTGAAAGATCGGGGGAAACGCAATTTCGGTCATAGTTTTCATGGTTGTGATAGCTGAAATGTACTGTACCTATGACCTTTTACTTTATTAGCTTTTCGCTTATGTGTGACTGGCTGCAAGGATAAACGGCTGACAGTCACGATTGCTTGGCAGCCAAATAAACCACCAAGTTGATTTTCAATTAGTTTTCAATAAGATGGTTTACCAATGCCATGATTATGACTTCACTTGTATTTTATCTAGTTTTCCTGCTGTATATTTCATGTACTGATCTGTTAATAACTTGAATCATATGTACATCATTTTACATTAGATACGGCTCACAACTCCTACGCTTACGGCTTACTTCAAATATTTCCAGGGTTAGCGTTATTGCGCGTTGCTGCAGACAACGGCAAAGCTGGAAATTATTGGGCCGACATTAAGCTTTTACGGGACTACGATAACATGCACTGTGCACACAGATGTTGTGACAAGAGGCGTACAATCAAATCCATCATTGACATTTTCTCGCTGTACGTGGGATCCCCCAGCACACCGAGACTGGTCCGAGAGATGTAATGAATCCATTTGACGTGGAGATTTATTACATTATTATGTTGTGAGCCATGGTTGCCCACGTAAATCTTCATTCTCAGCAGAAAAAAAAAGCGCGTGTTTGCCGCTTTGAGAGGCTTGGTTTTCTCAGAACATCCTAAGTGGATTGAAATTTTGCATAACCACAATTTTACCACAGGCAGATTAATTTCCTGCTGCAACAACGCATCTTCAAATAATATGCTTCTGTGTTTCACTGGCTACTGTTGAATGTGTTTGTATGCTTGCTCGGTGAACTTGTTGATGCTGAAAATCTTAGAATCGGGAAATTCACTGAGCAAGCCCAAAGATCCATATTCAATAATGCATCTTCCAAACGCCATGGTTGTGTCTGTAATTGGTGTTTTCTTCGGCAGTACGGTTTTCTCAGTCTCGTGCCTGAACGAAACTGGAACGAAGCCGTCACAACAACAGGATAATCCATAGAGCTGGAAGGTCGCGGGAATCGCAGTTCTGGTACTAGTTAGTTCTTATGGTGGTGATAGTAGGTATGCGTTGCACCGATGACCTTTTACTTCATTAGTTTTCACTTTTCTGACTGTTTCTAATGATGAACGGCTGAGAATGAAGATTGTCTAGCAGACAAATAAACCGGTGAATTGGTATAAAATTGACTTTTCTGATAAGATGGTTTAGCAAGGCCACGATTAAAGCTTTTAAATAGGTTTTTGATTAAACTTTCTGTTGTCTATTTCGTGCACCTGTTTGATATGTTAATGTTTGAATGAAATGTATTTTATTTGCCATGAAATACGACTCTAGACGCTTATGCTTACGACCTATTCCAATTAACTTTCATGTGTCCCATTTTATTTCCGTGTACAGTACTGTGCTGCACAGTAGCTCATACATTGTCTAAACACATTCTTTTTGTGTACATTAATGATTAATCCACTGCAGCAACCGTCTGGTGTTTATCTTCCGCAGTCGCCGCCTTGGGGCCTGCAGTGTTCGCCACAGATTACAAAGTCCTCGCAGGAAGCGGTATTTGCATCCACAACCCGATGAACAACTGCCAATGGTTGCTTACGATCCACTGAGCTTATACGTACTGACCAATTGTCAACTGGTGTGAATTCATTGCATCATGAGCGAGACTTGCTGGAAGACCGGATAAAATAGTTTCTTTAATTTAACTTCACTTGCGGGCATTAGTCGTTTCGAGCGATGGTTTCTTCAGACAGTTTATTAATTAATAAGGTGCCAAAAGAAGCCATCGTTCTACAACTAATTCGTGTAGGCTGAAAATCACGTTATTGCGCACTACTGGAATCCAGTACTCCATGACCACAATTGTATTCACAGGTGGTGCAAGACAGCTTTCGAAACGATCAGCCTTGTATAACAGTATTCGATAATACACGGAATTCGCTGCAACTTGCTCGAAACTTTTTCCAACAACCGCTCGTCATCCTTAAAATACTCACATTCCTTAACGCCTACCGAGCGTCCAGTCGGCCTGTCATAAACAATTTCTTTGGCCGTCGAAACAACCCAAAGTCTCCTTGTGAAAGGAGGAGCGCGTCCTACTGGACGTCTCCTGTGGAAGACACCAAGAGATACGCGGGCAAACGAGATGAAGGAATGATAACCTTTATCGAGAAAGCCAAGCGT